>REGM01000068.1:588743-602564 GCA_004194415.1 Aurelia aurita
AGAGCGAAATCAATTTTCTAGGTTATGCATTAGATGCTAACCGAAGACTAGCAAAGACAAAAACATATGGAGGGAACTCTGATTGGCCAGATCTACTTTTTCATGCAAACAAGTTCAATGGATCAGTTATCTACAAGGACAGTTTTGCAGTGGTTATCGTTAATGACAAGGAGCTAAATATGAAAGATTTAAAAAGAGAAATCGAGAGAGAATTGGAGCAACAGGATATCATTAAAAGCTGTGAGCTCCGCATGCAGGGAAACTTTATAGGAATCGAGAACATAGACAGAAAAATCTCACATCAAATTTATTACGGTTGGAAGCTGGCTGATAGCTTAGTCAAGTTTATTCTACGTGCACGTATGAATCAAATTCCTTGTAACCAACTAATTCATATGTGGAATAAGGATCACGATAAAAGGTGCCCAATGTGTAACGAAAGAACTGAATCAACGGTTCACTTAATGAATTCCTGCAGAAAGTACAAAGATTTATATTCACGAAAACACGATCGCGTCGTAGAATTCTTAGGCCAAAAAATACAAAGAAAGAATTCAACATCAACTTTATTTGTCAACAAGATGGTAGAAACAGCTTTTCCGCATATCAGAGATGCATTGCAACAGCTAACCCAAAGGAAGCCTGATATATTAGAGATAAAAATGAACAAGAGAGAATGCGAAATTGTTGAAGTCACTGTCTGCTTTGATCTGTATTTGGACACATCTTACAATGAAAAAGTAAATAAGTATCAACATTTGATAAACTTACTGAATGAATATGGAATTGCAACGGGTATCAGTGTTATGTGCTTTGGATCACTCGGGACCGTACATAAGAATATCAGGGGAAATTTGAAAAGGTTAGGACTATCAGGGGAAGAGACAAAAGAAACAATGAAGTGGTGCAGTGTGTCAAACATGATTTGTGGTAACATCATATGGCGAAATAGATGCAAAAAAGTGCATGGACAGTAGGACTGCTAATTTCTGGTGATGTGCAAGGAACATATTTGGCTATAAGACGTTTATTTACAGTTTGCTCTTAAGTTGTCAAATCATATCCGATATTATTTTATCCCATTTTATTCTAGTTTATTCTCTTTTATTCTATTTTATATTCTAAGTGGTTGTTTCTTGGTAAGCTTGAATTTAATGGCAACTCTATGGTTAATTACTTCTGTTGTTCAAATATTTTATCCGTCATTCTACTTCAGCAACTGTTCCATAAATTAGTTACATCTGTGGGTGTTTTGCAGGTCATTGTAAAGACTGTTTTAAAAAAGTGTACATTCAACGAAATCGATGTGCTTCTTCAAGAAATTGAAGTGTTTGAAAAGTAAACTGAGTCATGAGTACGAGATATGTTTTCTTGAAAATCCAAAAAATGTTAAAATTAGGTATTATCTTTAAAATTATGTCTTGCAATTAGACATGATCAACATTGATTAAACAGGCTTGAAATTCAATATCATATTGATTGATACCCAGTGTTTCTGTTCTACTACTGCCTACTGCTATGTTTGCCAAACACAGAAATAGAGAAATAGAAATAGAGAAGACCCAACTGAGTCCGTGACCCCCTGTTATAACGCTCAATTGGTTGGGCTCGAACCTCGTCTGCCTGACTGTTCTAGCTGCAAAGTCAGGGTTACACCACTGCACCACAACACCACCTCCAGACAACAAATGTCCCTGCAGGAAGACTAAATTTCCAAAGGATTGGGCAGCCATCTATGTCATTATAGTCAAAGCTCTTTTGTGAAAACTACTCAAAAAGGGTAATGCAAAACAGTATCCACTGGGGCCTCTTTGGTCTGTTTCAGCAAGGATTTTCCATTTTATGGCTAAAAGAAACATTCATCTTGTAACTCCCAGTTTTTTCCCATCTTTCAGCACTGGAAACTTAAATTTTGAGCATTTTTGTTATCGAGATTTTACTTAGGCCATCCGCCATTACTGTCAAAAGCATTGTGTAAAAGTTGCAAATTTAGTCCGATTTCTGTGTATGTATGATAATCCAAATCCTCAAAATGTGCAGAAATAATTAACGCCGTTGTTAATGAACCAAGTTTTTAGTTTTGTTTGTCGATGAGTGACGTGAACAAGCGGTTCGAGGACTTTGGAAATGTTATATAAGGCGATTCAAGTAAGGATTCCTTGAATATGTGACAAAATGTTAAAGATGTGCTTATACAATAAAATGTTGCTGCAACCAACGGTCCTAGTGGCGACTTAGATAACAAGTAGTGGCCCATTTGTAGTGTTACTTTTGTCAGGTAGATGTCAAAATCAACCGGATATACTTGGAGATTATACTTATTATTTTGGTACTAGTTATCACTGCTGCTACCTCAGCTATTAACTCCTCGTCGCTCAAACTAGTACTCATAAATTTACATAAACAAAAACTGGACTGATTTTGCGATCTGTTAATTTAAACGAACAACAGTGAAATATTCCCACTTTATGGCTAAAAGAAACATTAATCTTTGTACTCAAAGTTTGTTTTCCCATCTTCGAGCACTGTAAACATGAAATTCGAGCCCTTTTGCCACCAGGTTCTACTTAGGCCATCCACCCATTACTATAGAAGTGAATGTGTGTTTCAAAGTCGCAAATTTAGTCCGATTTGTGTGTATGTATGATTCTGAGTCGTAGTTAGAGCGTCCGGCAGGCCTATAGAAGCGATAAATACGATGTTATAATCAGCCTAGTTGGGTATGTTACAGGGTAACATATTGCTGTCTCCAATGATCCTTTTTGGTCAGTAGTGTTCAGCAAGGGCGTATATGGCTGTTTTTATATTCCGTGCCAAATTTGAACCTGTCTTTGCATTGGAATATTGAGTTGTTTATTTTCTGTTGCAGGAAAATGGACCAAATTATTACTCACCAGAAAAGGCTTACAGAAGTGGACTGTATTAATTATGGTAATGAAAATATTTTTGGATCGAATTTCTATTTGGACTTTAGGATGAATCGTAATTTATTGAAACACATGCAAGGGTCAATGTAATGGGTCGCAAATGCGCTTAGACTGAGTCCCGATAACATCAGACATGCTCACCAAAATTATCAATAAACAAAGAGGTTTATCAATCAACTGATCTATTGTTTGAGACAAGCAAACAACCAGTGGAATACACCATTTCAACAAGCGGCCGCCATTATGGAAATTTTGCAAATTTATTGGACGAAATTTTCGTCTTTAGATTCAAATTTAGCATTCAAAATAATATTGTCTATTAATACAAGATTTCATGGTCCTAGCTCTTGTTATATTGACTTCACGATGATATAAAGTTCTAGATTTCGTAAGGGATTGCACCACAGAAACACTTGGGGTAAACCCCCGAACGATTCTTTTGGTTAAATTCCTTATAAAATTAAAAAATTTATATTATCTTTTTTTCCTGTTTTTTTTTCGTTTTCTTCTTTTTCCTTTCCATGGATCATTTATTCGTGTTTTATAGACAGCATGCATTTGATGTGTTATTTTCGCTAGCTGCTTTGCGTTCTAATCAGGATTCTGCGCGTGTGAATCGTATTTTTCTCAATTGTTATGTGTTTTCATATACAAAATCCATACATAAACCTTCCCGCACCCTTCGCATTTCATATCGATTAGGCCATTGGTCGTTAGAGAACAGATCTGTGCTGGGGATCTATTTTTTGTCTCTACTTCAACGTCCGTATTGTTGTTGTAGGAATTGCTGAAAGATATTTCAGGCAGTATTTTCAGACGTTCAGACTGTGAACTGCTGTCAAAAAAGACATTCTATCATCCCGGAAAATATTGCAATCGTTACATGTACTAGTGCAATCCCATAACAAAATTTTTTCCGACGATGATGTGCTGTTTTCAGGTCATCGTTTTTCACTAATATTTTCTAAAGCCGTTGTTATTACAATGTTACTTGGTTTATTTTTATTTTTTGGGTGTATTTCCCTAATTTTTCCAGCTCCGGCTATCATTTCGTAGGAAAAATTCTTTAGCCGGGTGAAATTTTATATCATGGGCACACCTCTTACTAATAAAAGTCAATCCCCTTTCCTCGGCTGAATATTCTAATATGAAGGAAATGAATTTGTCTCCAGGAGTATTGTTACGTGTATTTTTGTAGAAGTTGTTTTTGTGTTTTCGTTTACTTTGATCTCTTTCTCACACACGGCTTTAAGTAAGCAAACAGTTAATTTTGACAAAATTGACTTAATGAGGTATTACACCAAATATCGAAAGCAGTAGCCTAACTCTTCTTATTTTATAGATTTCTCAATTATTGGGCTTTGGGAGGGTTAATGAATGCAATAATTGAATATGTTGTGTTACGTAAAAAATATCTGATTTCCAATTTTTGTAAGCTAGAATATAGATAATTTTCTATTGACCAGAAGTTTTGTGACATTTCTGTTCCCATTCCTGCATGACAAGCAATGATGCCTCAGCTGACAAAGTGACACTGCTTCGCAAATCAAATTGCATAAAAACACCAACTAACACAAATTTAGCCCCATTCCCCCGGTTTTGCCATCCACTCAATACCATTTTCGGCGGCTGTTGCACATAGTCTAGTGCCAAATCCCTTTCGGTGGAACATAGCCGTTTATCTCAAGATTTCATATAGTTCTTATTTCGTAGGCTTTTCAAATCAGGATGAATTGTTCCATTGTTCTCTCATGGGCAGGGAGTTTTTAGCCCGTTTACCCAAGTTGAAATTTGATCCCTCCTCTACTTTCAAAAGCTTGTAAATATCAGTTTGCCATTACGTGGTAAAAGTTTCTCCCCGGGCTGAAATGCCAGCTCGCCTTGCGCTACCTGAGATGAAATGTTAATCCTCTAATTAGGGCGTTAATTCCCATTGTTTTGCAAATATTCGCCCATGTAATGGCAAATGTTTTTTTCAGCCCTGGCTGAAATATCGATAGCACATACGTTTTTGTCTAGTTTTGGAGCAAGACAGACTTTCAGAGCCCTAGCTGAAACTCTTCATGTAATGGCAAAATATTTTCACCTCGGGTAACAGGGCTGAAGTTTCAGCTCGGGCTAAAAAATTACATGTAAACAGTCCCTAAGAGACCAAAATTTATCCTATGATGCAATTTTCGCAAAGGCGAAGGAACATCAAAAATATATAGCGACCTAATAGGCACTGGGCTTAGGTGAAGGTGTTTTATAATTGTTTTCTTCTGTGATCTGGTAGTGACGTAGCTGATATCGTAGGAAAATGAAATTCGCCCACTACATTTCTTGCAGCATACGCAACCTGGGTACCTGGGTTGTGAGTAATGCTTTCAGACCGTCGTCAAGTTTCATATCGATCCTGTGTAGATTTTCACTTTGCACACGGGACTTTGTAATGCGATTTGTAATGCGAGAGAGTGTCCCATTTCACGTCGTCACAACCATTGCCAATCATAAATCATACAGACCACATGGACCACAAATGATTGTCTTGGTACATTTTACAAGTCGAAGTCTCAAAATTGTTTATTTCTAGGATCTTATTCTATTTAAAGATAAAGAATTGATTAAGTAAAGTAGCCAATTATATTGATGCTGTTTACATTTAAACTGCAATGAAAGTATGAATTACCAAGAGATTTTGATGTATTTTCTTGAAAGTTTTTCGTGTAACGCTTCAGTAGGGTAGAAATTCTTTTCCTTGTTTGGGCTTATTTTGCAGTGCTGTTTATGCCGCGGAAGAGGGAATTGGAGATTTTTCTGAAAATGTTTAATCGAAAATGTTCAGCAAATTTTCCCTTATCAACGCAATGGTAATATTTGTTGTGAATTCAAACTCGTGTTTCAGTTTGCTCTGGTACTACGTTTTAAAATTAAAATTTAAGAAACTCTGGTTCTACGTTTGTGAAGTGCTAAGAAATGTTTAAAAGCTAAATCCAAGAAAATCATGGGAAAATTGTATTCACGATAATTTTATGTTTTGAGCCCAATGCACCTCTTTTTCTTGCTAAACATTGTGCTGTATGTAAAAAAAAACAAATACGTGGTAGTGGTAGAAACAGAAACTACATGCATCCAAAAAATAAGAAACAAATTAAGACTATTTTTAGTACTTGAAAGCTGAAATTTACATTTGAAATTAAAAAACTTTTAGTACTATGGGCTGATCCAATGTTTCTTATAAAAGAAAAACGTGTAGAGTCAAACTCGCGTAAGTTGGACTCGGATAAGTCGGATATTCGAATAAGTCGGGAAAAAATTGAACATACTTGAAAGTCCCATCCGCATTTTCCTTTTCAAATTAATTCACATAAGTCGAAATTCGTGTAAGTCGGATTGTTTTCCTTAGTCCGAAGCGATCCGACTTATGGGAGTTTGACTCTGCATTTATATTTGTATATCGCAATTTTTCAACCAACATTTGAGACTTGTGACCTCTGTTCATCGCCTCACACGAGCACATTGTAATTTGGCGTCATAAAGTCTTTTTCGTACGAAACCGTTGTTTTAAATGTCGAGAAACTGATCATTAACAATCCTAGAATCAATATCGTGATTTGGCACCCAAAAAATAAGAAACCAAGCAAGAAACTTTTTACTACCAGAAGGTTTTTATCTTTGTAAAAATTCAGAACACTTCCTTACATGGACCTTGGATTAGCGATTAAAAGTTTCTGATTTGTGCATGAAAATTTTCTTGTTAAAGCTACACTCACATAAATAGGCCCAAAGCTACTGGGGCTTGGCTGCCTTTCAGATATATTTGAACCTTTTTCCGTAAATCTTTCTTCACAAGCATCAGACAAACACAAGGTTGCATTTTCTCATCATTAGGGCAAGTTGGGCTTTTGAGGGAACTAGCCATCTCCCGAAAAAGCAAATTACCCTCCCGAACATGGGGTTGGAAGGAAAACCTGCATTTTTCCCGCAAAACCGGTTCCCTCGTCCATGCTAGAAAAAAAACTTTCCAGAAGCATCTGCAAAAGGAAGAAGATCCAACTTGAAACAACTGAAAGAGGCGGGTGGGTGGGAGATTCAATTAGAAACCACTCCGCATGAGTGTGCAAATTACTAAATTCTCAAATCGGACTCTGTTTTATACTGCATAGAATAAACCATGCCGCATGCACGACCATCTACGGCACTTAGATAATAAGACAAAATACATCTCTAGAGACTTAAAACCTATGGTATTTCAAATCGCTAGAGGCGTAAATCTGTGATGAATAAGAAACTGCATGTTCGTTCCGTAATAAAACAAGAAACTGCATGTTCGTTGCTTTAACTCCGATTAGAATTTCATTCTAGTCGTCATTTTTAGTACAAAAAGTTTCATAAGTTTATTTTTGGGTGCAAGAATTCGCAAGAATTATAATGCAACAAAGTACCCGAGTTTCAATAAATGTTGGCCATCCAGGCCACGATCCTGGTGCTAGTTTCTCGTAAACCCATGCAATCTCTACCTTGAAGAAAGAAATGGGGATTGGCCTGGCGAGAAAAAAAGAAAGGTATGGGGAAAATGTCACGAAAAAGGGTGGGTATCATTTAAGTAATGTATTTTCATTAAATATTGTACGCATCCTTTAAAAATCCTTCTTCTTGACATAGCTGCCCGGGTCAGAAGAAAAAGTAGAGTACAATCCTTTCCTGTACCAGAATTTTTAACAGAAAGTTGGGACCCCTTTTTCGGCAGACGTATCCCCTGGTGCTCCATTTACGTTAGGCCTCATAGGCTCACAAATGAGAATCTCATAAAAAAAACTTTTAGTATGGCCAGATACAAGTTTCTTATAAAGAAGCGAGTAGGCAGTGCGAAATCATGAAAGTTTTAACGAAAGTAAAAGGTCGTTTTTGTGGCTGAAATGCCCCGAAATGCTGTTTGTTCTTCTAAATCGAATTTATTATCTCGTCGAATTTTGAAAAATTATCTAACTAGCCCCTTCACATTTATTTCTTTATTCTATGTAAGGATCAGATCACTTTATGTTTCGTTTTTTGAAACTTAAGAAACCGTGCTACCTGGAAATTTTGAGAGTGAAGCCAAGGAACTTTTGTAGTTTGAAGCTTTACTCAGGGGCTTCGCCAGCCCTGTAAAAGTGGGGTGGACAAAGTAAAGAATTAGGTTCTGTAAGGTATACCCAACCATTTTGACACTATTTTTGTTGATGAATAATACCACCCTGAGAAACTGGGGTGGACATGCCCACCCCCTGGCGACGCCACTGGCTTTAATGCCAGTTTTGAGATTTCGAAGCCGACTTTGGAAGTCTAATAAAAACAATTATTCAAAATTTAAAGCATTAGAAATGAAACTCGCAACAAACTTTCAGTAGCAAAATGTCCTAAAATTCAAGAACTGGCTACCAACCCCAGACTTGCATTTCTTGCATAAAACATGCATGTACCAATGAGGGCATTCTACCTATAAAAAGACGCAACGCTGTCAGTTTAGAATAATCAAGATATGAACAAATTCACCGTGGGATAGAATTACAGCAAGCCGTGGACGTGCCCAACTCTCTCAAGCGTACGCGAAACCTAAAAACCTAATTACCAGTTTTTAGGTATTAACGGGAGAGATTTGGGCAAGTCCAAGCAAGCTGCTAAGTTTCTTCTAAGTATGCAATAGCCATAACACTTATTCTTTCTAAGAAACTAAGAAATTGAATGAAAGTTTCTTAAATTTATCAGATAGCAGTGCACCAGGAGCAGTCCCATAGCAGTTTCTTGGAATGTTCCTCAAATTCGCGTTGTATTTATCGATAGGGCATTTTATTTTTTTAATAGCCAGTTTTGTGAAACCGCCCCACATGACACTCATTTTTTATAAGAAACTGTGGAGATGCCTCTTCCAGAAAATTAAGAAACTCTACTAGAAGCGACCAGCAGTCAATTCGAATTTAATTAAGTTTTCGATTTGTGGGATCGGGTATGAGATTCAAAGCGATTCAAAGTATTTTAAACGAAAATTGGATTACCCACTGGCACTACAAGATATAATGTTTTTTTATTATTTAGTTCTTTCTTGTAATTTTCTGAGCTCAAAAAGCTACTTTTGCTGTCCTCGGTGAGTTATGATCATTTCTATGGTGAAGAATAAGATAGTCTAGTTTGTCAAATCCAGTTCTCTGAAAGTTAAGAAACTCTACAAGAAACCATAAAATTTGACGAAAAGTTATAAAATCCCACTTCAAAGGAAGTATGCTTCAAATTCCTAGGAATAAAAAAGTTTCTTGAGTAACATTGTTCCTGTACTCGAGTTTCTTATTTTTTCGGTGATCTGAGAGTTCACTTTCTCGTAAAGAGTTTCTTATACAAAATAGTTACAAAATACGTGTATCATCCCCCCCCCCGTCCTGGTTTCCCTTTTGTCTTGACACCCCAACCACACCCCCTCGGACTATGTCCAATAATTGGACTCCAATTTGTACTTTCAGCGTGGGTTCAAGCATGGTTTTTGGCCGCATCGTTTACACGTGGAGTGCAGAAGGCTTAGCCGAATTAATTGCACGAGAATTGCCAGAAATATTTATCAAACGCATGAAAAATTCATGTCGAACTAAAAATATCTTTTTTATCCGTCGATTCTGTGGTGGAAGACGCCCCCGGGGAGATCCTACGTCAATGTATGCAAATTAGGCTGAAAGATTTCATGTTTCAATTGTCTTGGCCTCTTGCAATTCTATTGGCTAGGGAAATGATTGTGTGTTAATTTGGTTGTTCATGCAAAGAGATATTTGCTGTTCTTCTTGTTCTCTATTTGCTTGTCTATTGTTTGTGATTTCTCAAGGGTGAAATTTCATTGGTTAGAAGTGCCTTGGGATCTTTTGTCTTTGAATGTCAATAACATTTCTCAACCGTTGCATAGTAACTGTCAAATTTGAGCCAATGAGCGTGCAGGAAAGGAAACCATCTTGGTTGATTGGACACAAGTGATATAGGGTGATTACTTTGCACAACTTGCTGGACAGGAAGAAACTGAACTTGTACAGAAAGACGAACAACCGAACCACTCGCTCAACGAACTCAAACAAACTCAAACCTGCCTAATTCTATACAAGATGGAATCAAATCAACATATGCTCACCTACGAAGAAGTGTCCCGACTTGACGAAGTTCTCAGTACTGCTATACAAGTTCATGGCCGTGGAAATTTCCCAACATTGGAGGTGAAGCCTGCGACCCTTATCAGGCTGCTACTGTCAAGTCTGCGGGATCAAGACATCACCGTAAAAGACGTTCGTTTAAATGGCAGTACTGCAAGCTACGTTTTGAGTGATGATCAAGGCTGTATGGATGACTTGGCCTACAATGATCTTGATCTCATCTTCAACGTTGAACTAAAGAGCATTTCTAATTTTCATCAGGTGAAGTCTGCAGTGTTGGACTCGCTCAAGGACTTCCTGCCTGACGGTGTTTCCAAGGACAGGATTTGCAGTTCCACTCTCACAGAAGCGTATGTGAAGAAAATGGTTAAAGTCACCAATAAGCCTGACAACTGGTCACTCATGGCCCTTACCAATAAAAATGGACGAAATATTGAACTGAAATTTGTAGATAGCATGAGAAGACAGTTTGAATTCTCGATAGATTCCTTCCAGATCATTCTCGACTCAATTTTGAATTTTTACGATTTGACTGAAGTGACGATCGCCTCGAACTTTTACCCCACGGTTACGGCTGAGTCTGTCTACGGAGATTTTGATGAGGCAAAACATCATCTTGTCAACAAGCTCATTGCTACGAAAAATCCTGAGGAGATTCGTGGAGGTGGCCTTCTCAAATACTGCAGTTTGCTGTGTAAAGAGTTTACACCTGTGAATCCAGATTTCAGATCAATGGAAAAGTATATGTGCAGTCGATTTTTCATTGACTTCAAGGACATTTACAGCCAGCGTCATAAACTGGAAAATTATTTAAACAGTCATTTTATACAAGATAGCAGCAAGAAATACAAATATTTGATGATTCTGCACGAAGTTGTTAAAAATTCCACAGTCTGTCTAATGGGACATGAAAGAAGGCAGACCCTGCAGCTAATATCAATTATGGCCAACCAGCTTTGTTCTCCACCAAAATACCAACAAATTACTGTTTTCTACTCAATTCCAAACTTCATGTACCCAGGATGTGGGTCAAGTGTTCCCTCTGCCGCGCAAGAGTACGTCATGCTTGGCAAATGGGAATCTCCCTGTGCAAATGGCAAACCCGAAGCTGTGCCTTGTTATTGAATCAAATATCATGACAAAGGTAAAGTACTTTAGAGTGGAATGAGTCACTTTGTTATTGTGACGAATCTTTAGATTTGTTTAGCTTGGCTGGGAATTTGTGGGGATATGCATTTAGAATTAAGGGTGAATAAGAGTAACATGGGTCGAGGGTGAGGAAAATACGTAGATATCTTTTTATAATAAACTGCCTTTTTAAGAAACTGTAGGCAAAATTTTTGAAAAATTGGGACAGTGATACCTGGATTAAAAACTAAGAAACTTTTGTGATTTGCAATTTTGTTTTTCCAAAATTTTCCCAGGCTGATCAAAAATGTTTCAAACTGTACAGTATTGCCAAATGTTTTAACATTTTTGAGTGTGCATTCTGTTCGCTTATTATTTGGGATCTTACGAGGTACTTTGGAAGCCTAAGAAATTCATACTAAACTTTTAGTTGCAAAAATATCCTAAAATTGAAGAAACTTGTTACCACCCCCAAACCTCAGTTTTTAGAAAATGTGCGCATTTTGATTTTACTTCCGAACAGTGACCATGCTGATTTTTTAACGTAAAACATTTCTGGATGTGATGTTAAAAATTACCTTTTCACAAAGCAATGTAAAACTGTAAATTTTGTTCACACCAGAGGATGCCACACCTGACCCATGCTACCCAAATCCACCCATTATGCATATAAAAATATATATCTTTAATACTGTAATCTTGGAACAACAATTGGCAGACAATCTGCTAGAATTTTGGGGTAGAACTATCATTCTGCTGTAATTTCTAAGATGAATGTGTTTTTGTGAGCTATGATGTCTGTTTATTCAAACATGGATAAATCACACCAATGTCAATATATTTACCACTGTTTTAAGGGACTGTTTACAATTACAGCCAAGTTAAAATTTGGCCTTCCTGACTGGCTGGCTACAAAGATCTAGAATCCCTCTCCTCCACCTCCTGTGACCATTTTAATAGAGATACACATATTTTTACAAGAAACCAAGAATTTGACCCAATACTGGAAGTTTCTTAAATTCTCATTATAAATATTTTAGAGCTTGGGTTTCTTAGAAGTTTCATAACATTCTTTATGTCTACATCCTGTGCCCACATAAACATAACTTTCAAGTTTAGTGAAGCTGTAACACTGCCTGGACATTACCTAAGTTCCTTTTGGGTAATGCTATACAATACCATTGGTTTTGTTGATAGAAAGAAAAGTTTCTTAAATATCTTTCTCAGTATTGCAGTTTCTTAATTGTTTAGTGATCTGATTTTCTTTTAAAAAGATATGTGTAATGTGTATTTTATAATAGGGACCAAGGTGGCTTAAAATTTACAGGTGGTGCCTTAATGTGTTAGAGGCTGGGACACTAACACATGGAATAATGATTTTTATGACTTCTATATTGGGTTGGGTTCATCTTCTTTAAATAGCTACTATGACAGCTAGACTTGCCCCATTCTAGCTGCCATTGATTTAATGACCCCAAATATATCTCAATAGCATTCCCTTGGACTTTAAATGTCCACACCACTGTATGGTTAAGAAAATTTGGGGAAAATCCCATTTATGATTGGCGGAGGGCACTAGCTTTGATGTAGCTTTAAAAATAGTCTGCATGTGCATATCACAGCATGTAATTATGAAGTGTCATTACCGCCAAAATTACAATGTGATATTTAGAAGTTCAATTTGAAATCAAAATGTCTAAATGAAGATGCATTCATGCAATCAAAACGCAGATATTGAATTTAATTCGACAAACCAAAATCAATTTGTACATTTTAAAATGCATTCATTGAAAATAAATGAAGTTCTAAGATGCAAGTGATAAACGAAATCCCGATATGATATGCATTACGAAATCCAAAACCGAAAATGCATTTTGAAATCCCGAATTGAAATGCATTACGAAATCCAAAACCGAAAATGCAATTCGAAATCCCGAACTGAAATGCATTACGAAATCCTAAACCGAAAATGCATTTCGAAATCCCGAACTGAAATGCATTACGAAATCCTAAACCGAGAATGCATTACGAAATCCTAAACCGAGAAGCAAAACCAAACTCCAATCGGAAATACAACACGAAAGGCGAAGTTCTTGAAGTCACTGAACCGCTAAGTGATACGCCAAAATGACAAATTGCATTTCGATACTTAAGTCACTGAACCGACAAATTGCATTTCGATACTTAAGTCACTGAACCGACAAATTGCATTTCGATACTTGAATTCAATTCACAATTGTGAAATCAAATCAAAATTCAATTCTGAAATCAAAATGACAAAATGTGAATTGCCATAATGTCTGAACCCCTAAGTGAAATGCCATAATACCAAATCCAAGTTGCAATTAGACACCAAGCAAGTTATTGTTTTTTCAAAAGCACTTGAAGTAGGAGGCGGGACCAGAACGGGAACTATTTAGAGCTCAATTCCCTTAGCAGCCGGGGGTCTCTCCGATTACAGTGCTCCGATGGAGAATAAGGCTCTCCTTCTTGAAAACCCTATAGAAATGTTGAACATTTTCAACTCCTCCCCCGGAAATGCCTACGCGTAGCAACGTCGCATAGAAGAGCGCTTACTCATGGGGTCTGCCTACTCATGCAAGCTGGAATACACGTATTTTTTT
>REGM01000068.1:614017-640719 GCA_004194415.1 Aurelia aurita
TATGGAGTCACATCGTGGACAAAAGTCGTAGTCTTCAAATCGAGTCGTAAATCGTAAATCAGCTCGTTGTACATGACACGATATGACTCGATATGCGATTAATGTTGCTCAAATTGAGTGATGTTTTCCATATCGAGTCGTTGAATTACCAGCTCATTTGAAACTGGGTCCGCAAATTAGTTGTGTGGGTGTTAGTCAAATTGAGTCGTCAATCACGCCGATTCTGAACATCAAATTGAGTCGGCAATCACGTATCATAATTTCTTATCAGTTATTAATCACCATTAGGTAGTGATCATACTCACAACAAATGACATTTTGTCTGACTGAGCTAGGTTCATCAAAAGCCTAAGGGGCTAAGAAACAGAATTGTAGCTTAGGCCAATTGTTGATATGTTAAAACCGGTTTACACAATTTTAAAGTCAAGCAGACTGGGATTGAATTCTTTTCCCCATAGTGTTGATATTTGATTAGACTGATCTGACAAAATAGGGGGGCATTTGGGGAACTGCTTGGTGCTTCACTACATAAACCCCCGTGATCATCGTGTTATTCAAAACCAAGCAGGATGGTGCTGCTTGGACCGCTTGGACTCGATCAACTATCTGCTGTTATCTTTGTTTCAAAATGGTGTCACCTATCACAGCCCTCAAAACAGGGGCGCACATCATAGGGGGTGAAAGACCCTCCCCAATAATTCTGGATATTCGGCTCCGAAAGTTTGAAATTCGGTCCCGAGACACCTTCCAGACCTCAGTTATTAAAACTGTTGCCAGGCCATTTTCATTTTTCGGGCCGAAACTTTTATCGAAATATCTTCTAATTTCACTTATTGCTTCTTAGAGCATTCTGATTTACAGCAGGATGAAGGCTTCATTCATTTCTGCCTTGTTAACAACTGGTGTCCAACAAAAATCGGGCGTCTAAAAACAAGCACCCCCTTTTGGCTGTATAAACATTATCGTAGGGGATACCCAACGTTTAGGGGAGCTTTTCATGGACTTTACCAGAATATGATGGCTTCAGTGAATTAAAACTGCCCAAATGGAGCCTGAAATGCGATAAACTTTTCCTGATTAAGGGGTTGCAGCCCCCCTGCCTCCTACACCCATCGACCTATGTGGATAGAGGAACAAAACGATAAGATATCGGGACTTTCCGAGTGCACAACTAGATTTGTTAATCTTTAAGTTAGGTACCTCGCATTTAAAAATCGTCTACCATACACCAGAGATGCGAGTTCGCAAAGTCAAAATTTAGGGTTCACCTGAAACCAGAGGTTTTTGAAAAAGAGCCTAGCCATGATTTGATATCATGGGCATTTGTTGTGAGTATTGATCACTACCTAATGGTGATTAATAACTGATAAGAAATTATGATACGTGATTGCCGACTCAATTTGATGTTCAGAATCGGCGTGATTGACGACTCAATTTGACTAACACCCACACAACTAATTTGCGGACCCAGTTTCAAATGAGCTGGTAATTCAACGACTCGATATGGAAAACATCACTCAATTTGAGCAACATTAATCGCATATCGAGTCATATCGTGTCATGTACAACGAGCTGATTTACGATTTACGACTCGATTTGAAGACTACGACTTTTGTCCACGATGTGACTCCATACCTTTCAAGCCATCCAATCCAAACACAGATGTAATTGCCATTTACGCTACCTTTTAAAAAAATTTAAAGCTTATGCATATAAATACTCAATCTGTTGAGGCATTGTGTTGCATTAACGAAGAAGAATGAAGTTATAATTTGTGAGGATATCTATACTGAATTCATTGGGAAGAAAGGACTGCTTCAGATGTGAAAGACTTTGCTTTGCTTTTGTGTAGTAACATACACGGATAAGATGAACCAGTTTAAATCTCAAGAACCCTTGGTACGGACTCAAAGGATTTAAAAAACAGTTATTGCGCTCTGTTGTTTTGTTATAAGAAAGGGAAAAACTATCTCGAGAAGACATTCTGCAAACTGTAAAAAGATAAGTCAAAGCTATTAACATGCTAGCAAAGAAAGACAGTACAGGATTTCCCAAAACAAGTCCCCTCGTTTGATTGTCTCTCTGAAATATCTATTTTCACATGTCTGATATTATTATCTTAATTTAGCTATTGACATTTTGATATCAACGTTAGTATGTTAGCTCTTTGAGTTATGAGCTCCAAACAGCAAGTTAACGAAATCTTCAAAAACTTGCAGATACCTGCCAAAAAATGAAGCAAAGGGTGGCCCCAAAAGTTGTCATTTACATCGCAAGTTACGAGATCTTGTGGGGCAAATGGGTCATTTGATTTCTTGCTTCTAAAATAAGGGCGAAATTTTCTTGGTTTTCAATGAATAAAATTGTCCTTGTTTTATACCCCATTCACATTGGCATATGTTAAACAGGCTTAAACTAAACCAGGTTATCAAATGTTGCATTCTAATTGGTTCAACAAACTGAATTCATTTAATTGGTTGAAATTAAACATGGGCTAGACAAAGTTGGTTTAGCTGTGTCAGTGTGAATGGGGTATTAGAAACTGATTTTCTTCAACTAAAGCTCAATAATAATGAAATACAGGAATTTTTCAACCCATTTGCCCCATCTGTTCTCTGCTTCGTAGACCCACTACTTAGGCCTTTCCAGAATCCGATCATTTTGAGTCCGAACATGAGAATCCGAACAAGGTCTCAAAACATAAGTTCTACTGAGAAATGAGGCTAACTGAATTAAATAAACTTTAATATAAACTTTCAAAACTCCTTCTATTTTCACTTCTTTCAAAGCATTTGATCAAGCCCCAGGACAATTTTAGAGAAACCAGGTAGTATATCGGGAAGCACAAAAAGTTATTACTTTCGGAGGTCTACTGTGGGAAAGTTATTGACTATTTTGCCACAAAACTTACACTCAAGTACGTCCGAATGGCAACCTTATACGGCAATTTTAAGGTATTGAAAAACCGAAAACAAAATCGACCTGTTCTTTAAAATTTTCAGCGTAACTGGAAGCAATTTCCATCGTTTCAAGTCAATTGCCTCTTAAACAACCTGTTCCCGTAAAAATTCACTTGGGAGTTGTAGATGTTATGGCGTTCAGTCAATCATCACAAATTCGCAAATCACAAGTAGTTGTTTACGGGAGGCGGTCCTATTTTCGATACCTTAACATTGCAATAAAGGGTTGAATGATAGCTAGAAATCAAAAGTTGCTCTTTGGACGTACCTGAGTGCAACTTTTGGTGGCAAAATTACAAATAACTTGTTCATAGTACCCCTCCGAACAGAGTAACTTTTTCTGGGCCACAAGGTATTTGATTGCCAATAAATATGGGAGTTCACAGCTATTTGAATAAATAAATATTTAGCAGTAAGATTCGAACACTTTAAAGATCCATTGCTAACCATGATCCTTCGTGGCGCCAAAGCCGACTTTCGTATTATCTGAAAGTCGTTTTTGGCTTAGATTGTCTTTGTCTTGCTTTTCATTCGGCGCACAAAGGGTCATGGTTAGCAATGGGTCTTTAAGATTAACTATTTGTCTAAGATACACATTCTAGCAGGTTATAAGCTTTAGCAAAGACCACTTCTACATATCAATATCGAAAAGACAAAATCTAAAATTCTATAATATTTTTAATTGCCTCAAAACATCTAAACTTGTCTGGAAGGTAAAATGGTTCATGGATGTGAGGAAACGGAGTGTCCCAGCCACACACTCTTTCAACTGGAGCTTCTAGGTGAAGGAAACATCGGCTCTGAAAAAGAACGCGAACTGGTGTGAGTTTATGAAGTTTAGAAAATGATAAAGTACATTAACAACGAACAACTTGGAACTAGTTAAATTTCAGACGGAACTTTTTCATCCAAAGACGGTCGCGTCCCAAATTGTCCAAACAAAGAAAAGGACAGGATAGAATATTTCAAAATAAGAAAAAGGAATCTTCCAACTCAATGGAGAATAACTAACGTAATATCGTCTTCTGTCTCTCCGTATCCAATTCTTAGTAACGTGACAGTTGTTAGTGATGTAACAGCCCCTTCAGGCTAATGTTGGTGCTCATTTTTCATGTTTTTCATTTCATTTTTAATTCTTTACAAACAGGCCAAAAGTATGGATGTATACCGGGTGTCCTAGAAAAAACGCTACAGATTTGCAAAATTCTAATGCAAACTGTTCCACATTCATTATCAAACAAGCATTTTTATTTAAATCTGTAATGAGTAGAATAATTTTTGATATATTTTCCAGTATTTTTTGTAACTTGGTTGCAGAGTTAAAAATCAGCAAACTTCAAATTTGCTGTTAGGGCAAAACCAGAGCTTCGAGATTTGAGCAAAAGATCATGGAAAATCAGAAGCATGGGAATATCTGCAATTTCACACCACCACTAATAAGCACGCAAAAATAATCAAGAAACTGCAACACAGAGGTCCCTTGCTGGTTCATGAGTTATCAAATCTCAAGGGATTTCTTCATGCTCATTTACAATTGAAAGTATAACTCTAATAATGACCTAGTCATTTCAGGGAAAGTAAAGAGCCCTCATGAGCACTTAAGAACCATGACTGTGCTTTGATAATTTGATAAATTTTTTTTGAAAGTGTCTGTTCAATGCAAAATAAAATGGTGTCTTTGCGTGTTTGTCAGCAATGCTATGAGATTTCAGGGATCGTCATGCTTCATAATTTTCCATTATCTTTTGCTCAAATGCTGGAAGCTCTGGTTTTGCCCTAACAGCAAATTTGAAGTTTGCTGATTTTTAAGTCTACAACCAAGTTACCAAAAATACTGGAAAATATATCAAAAGTTATTCTAATTATTGCATATTTAAATAAAAATAATTGTTTGATAATGAGTGTGAAATAGTTTGCATTAGAAGTTTGCAAATCTGTAGCGTTTTTCTGGCATACCCGGTAAAAATACTGCTTTACGGCTTGCACTGTTAACTAAACAGAAAGCAGGGCCATAGGAAGCATCTTAATCTTGGAGGGGCACGACACTTCAAGGGCACTTGTTTCTTTAAGCTAGAGGGGCATTTCCTCAAATAAAAAGGGTAATTTCTCGTTTATTGCAAAATCTTGGGGGGCACGTGCCCCCAGTGCCCCCAGTGCCCCCCGGTTCCTACGTCTCTGACAGAAAGGCGATATAATAAACTATCTAAGTATTATTTCATACATTTAGTAAACAAATGTAGAATCAAAATATGAGTGGGGATATCGTCACAGCTTTTTAAATGCAGAGAAGCTACTAGTTGTTTTGGCTTCAGATCCTAATTTGTTCCATAGTTTAGCTCCGCTGAAAGAAAAGTTCTTTTGACCCAGTGATGTTTTCAACAGCGGACTCTTTGACCCAGTGACGAATTATTCAGAGACTCTTGTGAAAAGACCTTGCAGGTAATCAGGCACTGCATTGTGCAGTGATTTGCGAAGTTTTTGTTGTTTCAAAGTCAATTATTTGCAGTATATCTAACCAGCCTAATTGTTTAATAACAGGCAGCGAGGAAACGTCATAGGGGCTATTGGTAACTATTCTAGCTGCTCTATTTTGCAGATCTTACAATTTTTTGAAAAGACGTAAAACCACAGTTACCCAAAACAGGGAAACAATATCTAAAGTAAGGCTCTACAAAACTCTCGTACATCTTTTGTATGGTCTCTAATGGGAGGTATCCTTCTGAAAATTTCAGCATTCCTATTCCTCGAGAAGGCTTTTTGGTAATAGCATTTAGATACTCATGGAATGTATCTTGAATTTTTGAGTGTGTCACTGATATGATGATTCCATGCAGCTTTGATGGAGATGACAAAAAACAAAGGACTTTGGACTGATGTAAAACACACCAATTAAACTTCTAATATGTTGATACCTTGCAAAAGGCAGAAAGTGTCTTTACGGCCTTAATACCAATTCACATTTTAATCCGAAATTACAAACAATCTAGTCCGACGTTTGGTCAATTTAGTCCCAAATATTTTGTCCAACAATGTTAATGTATTTCCACAAGAAAGACCTTAGTTTACTAACCTGTATTGTACTTGCAACTTCCGCTCCAAAACCACCAGTGATTGGTGCTTCATGAGCTACGATCGCCCGGCCAGTCTTTTCAACCGACTACAAGATAAAACAGAGAAATGGAAATAGTATTGAAAATTTTCCAAAAATATTACTTGAATTTGCTATTAGATAGCTTTTGAATATGATCTTAGAAAATGAGTGTATCATGTGTAAGATACATCATGCCTCCCAAGTTCCTCTATCGATTTAGTGCCCCTCTAAGAGTTTAACATTATAAATAAGCGTCCACTTCAAAAACGATCCCCCTATAAGTGGCTCTTAAAAACCGTTCTTGTCTCATTTAAAGCATTCTTCCCTTTAAAATCCCTAGATATTTTGAGGCCATTCAAAATATCATAGAATTTTAGATAAGCCATTTCGATATAAACGTGTAGAAGTGGTCTTTGCTAAAGCTTATAACCTTCTACCGGGTGAGTCAGAAAAAACGTGGGATTTTTGCCAATTTTTATTGATGCAGTTTAATTTGCAAATTCGTTTCTATAAAGTTCATTGCATAGAAGAAAAGCTAACTTAGAAATGAAAATTTGTTTGGTCGAAATCGGTCTTTCCGTTCCAGAATTACGAGCGATTTTAATGAAATGGTGTTTCGCAAGATTGCTAAAATAGGCCTTCAATTAGATTCATATTCATGCACGCGTGACCTTCTAAACCATGACAAACATATTGTTTCTTTACCAAAATATTGAAACAACGCATGCATTGTGTTAGAGCACAAAAGGAAAAACTCATGTTACTTATGTTGTATCCCTTGGGGACTAGTCATTTTAATTGTCATTGTTAGCAAGCTGAAAGTTCTTTTACTACAATCCTGGACAAAAGGTTAGGAGACTGGCATCGTTTTTAACTGTTGAATTTTATTGTGAATAATAATGGGGACTATAACTTTGAAAACCCCCTCCCCCCGTGTCAATGTTGCTTGACAATGATTCCCGAATGCATGTTGGTGATAATTGAAGTGTTCCAACCTCGAACAACATTGATTAGGGGGGAGGGGGGACTTTGAACTTGGGAGAGGGTCAAATCGGTCTGCAGTCTCATAACTTTTGTCCAGGATTGTCTCTAGATTTCACCAGGATTTTTTCTGTTTCACCACAAGCCACTGTTACGTAACTAAGTTTTTCTTCCTGTTTATGGTGCAAAAATAGGTTCCGTTACTTGAATATCATTATAAACAAGATTTCGAGGCTGATGGATGTTCTCGAGAAAATTCCAGGCTCTACTAGGCATATTGGACAACTATGTGACGTTGAAAACCGTGAAAACCATTCATGTACACCAAAGCTTCCAGGAAATGTTTTTTAGTTTTGTTTATTATCGCATTGTAACTTCCCTGCATGAAGTAAACTGTTCGTGAAATTAAATGCATTTTGCTCTACATTTGAAGGGGCCCCAGTTCTCAATCCTACTTGATTAGCGTGTACATATACATTTAGGGGGAGAGGGATAATTTGCAACGGGTCAGCAACGAGTCAGCAACGGGTCAGCACGGGTAAGCACTCGAGGCTATAGCAAAACATATGGAATACAACGGGTCAGCACGAATCAGCACTCTTTTTTTATAAAATATATACTATATATTTTATAAAAAAAGAGTGCTGATTCGTGCTGACCCGTTGTATTCCATATGTTTTGCTATAGCCTCGAGTGCTGACCCGTTGCTGACCCGTTGCTGACCCGTTGCAAATTATCATTAAAATATGGCTGGAACACCTTCATGAGCGTGTACATGTAAATTGATGGTTATCAATACGAATGCAAATATTTATGGCCTAAATTCACAGGGAGCTTTTTGTTGAAAATGGGCCCAGGCCAATAATGGAGTCTCATCCCTGTGAAGATCGCCTGTATTCCCAGTGGATCCTTTCTGATCACTCTTTTCAGGCTACAATGTAACTGCAAATGGTATGCCTATATTATTTGGAAAATATTAGCTGATTAAAGTGAATTTTCAGAGTGCTTCGCATCTTTTGTGCATACGCACTGACACTCGCTCTTTTGAGGAAAAATCGTCAAATTTCAACAATGTTTCAAATGCCTTATTTGGACAAGAAAATCAAACGAAACAACACGCAAGCCTTTATTCAACAGAGATCTTGCTTTTGGCCAAATCCCAGCAAAAAATTTCAACGAGCAAACAAATTACAGCGATTTAAAATTGTACCATTTTCAGACAATCCTGGACAAAAGGTTAGGAGACTGGCATCGTTTTTAACTGTTGAATTTTATTGTGAATAATAATTGGGATTATAACTTTGAAAACCCCCTCCCCCCGTGTCAATGTTGCTTGACAATGATTCCCGAATGCATGTTGGTGATAATTGAAGTGTTCCAACCTCGAACAACATTGATTAGGGGGGAGGGGGGACTTTGAACTTGGGAGAGGGTCAAATCGGTCTGCAGTCTCATAACTTTTGTCCAGGATTGTCTCTAGATTTCACCAGGATTTTTTCTGTTTCACCACAAGCCACTGTTACGTAACTAAGTTTTTCTTCCTGTTTATGGTGCAAAAATAGGTTCCGTTACTTGAATATCATTATAAACAAGATTTCGAGGCTGATGGATGTTCTCGAGAAAATTCCAGGCTCTACTAGGCATATTGGACAACTATGTGACGTTGAAAACCGTGAAAACCATTCATGTACACCAAAGCTTCCAGGAAATGTTTTTTAGTTTTGTTTATTATCGCATTGTAACTTCCCTGCATGAAGTAAACTGTTCGTGAAATTAAATGCATTTTGCTCTACATTTGAAGGGGCCCCAGTTCTCAATCCTACTTGATTAGCGTGTACATATACATTTAGGGGGAGAGGGATAATTTGCAACGGGTCAGCAACGAGTCAGCAACGGGTCAGCACGGGTAAGCACTCGAGGCTATAGCAAAACATATGGAATACAACGGGTCAGCACGAATCAGCACTCTTTTTTTATAAAATATATACTATATATTTTATAAAAAAAGAGTGCTGATTCGTGCTGACCCGTTGTATTCCATATGTTTTGCTATAGCCTCGAGTGCTGACCCGTTGCTGACCCGTTGCTGACCCGTTGCAAATTATCATTAAAATATGGCTGGAACACCTTCATGAGCGTGTACATGTAAATTGATGGTTATCAATACGAATGCAAATATTTATGGCCTAAATTCACAGGGAGCTTTTTGTTGAAAATGGGCCCAGGCCAATAATGGAGTCTCATCCCTGTGAAGATCGCCTGTATTCCCAGTGGATCCTTTCTGATCACTCTTTTCAGGCTACAATGTAACTGCAAATGGTATGCCTATATTATTTGGAAAATATTAGCTGATTAAAGTGAATTTTCAGAGTGCTTCGCATCTTTTGTGCATACGCACTGACACTCGCTCTTTTGAGGAAAAATCGTCAAATTTCAACAATGTTTCAAATGCCTTATTTGGACAAGAAAATCAAACGAAACAACACGCAAGCCTTTATTCAACAGAGATCTTGCCTTTGGCCAAATCCCAGCAAAAAATTTCAACGGGCAAACAAATTACAGCGATTTAAAATTGTACCATTTTCAGACAATCCTGGACAAAAGGTTAAGAGACTGGCATCGTTTTTAACTGTTGAATTTTATTGTGAATAATAATGGGGATTATAACTTTGAAAACCCCCTCCCCCCGTGTCAATGTTGCTTGACAATGATTCCCGAATGCATGTTGGTGATAATTGAAGTGTTCCAACCTCGAACAACATTGATTAGGGGGGAGAGGGTCAAATCATTGACTTTGAACTTGGGAGAGGGTCAAATCGGTCTGCAGTCTCATAACTTTTGTCCAGGATTGTAGCGATAATTTTACCCAAAATGGCTATGTCAGAAACTCGCAAATAAATAAGGAAAGAAATGACCGATTTAAAAAAACTAAATTTCTATAACTAATTCAACCGTTCTTCTGCAATATAAAACTTCAACACTCCCGATTTGACTTGTTTTTTACCAGAATATTGCTTGCTAAACACCACACGTTTTTTCTGACTCACCCGGTAGAATGTTATCTTAGGATAATACCAGGTGTCCCAAAAACAAGTAAACAGATTTGGTTGGGCGAAGTGATGAAAACTTAGCTTTAAATAATGGCTGATCGTCTTTAAAGCGTTCCTCGATAGTTAACTTGAACATAGATACATTGTTTGGTGATATTTGTGCTTTGAGAGTTGAAATATTAATCTGTAAAATTCAAATTTGCCTCGACCTCCAAACCAGAGCTTTGGCCTTTTGGCCTAAGCAAACCCCTGAAGCACATCGAAATTAAAAATTAAAATTATACACACTGCACAAAAGCTGCGTTCTAGCTTAAGCTATATAATATGATCTAATTTTTTGTTCATCAATATAATTGAATTTGCTTAGGCTAAAACGCCAAAGCTGTGGTTTGGAGGCGGAGACAAATTTGAGCTTCCAAGAATAATATTTCAACACTCAAAGCACTAATATCAACAAACAAGGTATCTATCTTCAAGTTAACTATCGACGAACGTTCTAAAAATGATTAGCCATTGATTAAAGCAAAATTCTCATAATTAGGCCCGACCAAATCTGTCTATTTTTTTTGGATACCCGGTATGTTTTTAATGTAATCCTGTGCGACTGCTCTTCCTATTTTGTCATTTTCAGTTGTTTGTTAAAGGCAACTTTTTCTTGAAGATTCCGAATATCGTGGTTGTTTCGTGAAATCCGGCGCCATTTACTTGTGACGTCGAGATGACAATGATAGGAAATCTTGGGAATAACAACAGCCCAGTCGTCAATCGAAAATCACCGAGAAAGAAATGGTACCGAGCTGGAATCCACACTAATTAATAAAGAATGGTTTTTCTACAGCATATCCAAAATGCGCTAAAAATCCATAGGGCAAGTTTCATAAACTTCAATGTTTCTTTAGGCTTCTTTGAAACCCAAAATATGTTAAACTTCAAACAACATTTTCATAAAATCGAGAAACTAATCACGAGAAAGACCTTGATGAGTACATTCCAAAAATGAAAATGTCCCCACGTTGAAAAATCATTGCAATAGCAGTACTTGCGTTATGATAATAAAAATTGATTTTTTTAATGGCTAAAAGATTGATGTATTTTTTGGCAACTTTAAAAGTAATATTCTTTTGGTAAATTCGAAAGTTTCCAAAAATCAGTCTTGCAGAACAGCCGGAAAATGGCCTGAAGTGATTCAAACAATTCCCCTCCTGTCAAGGGCGCCTACCTTGTATGAATTGGTTTTATTCGCAGTTCTGTTTTCGTGACATATAGTACACACAGCAATTGCTGTATTGTAGTCGTTTTATCCGAACCGGAAGACGTAAGATGACGCAAGATAATTTTATGGTTTCAGATTCAGGTGCTGATGTAATGCGATATCAACAGTTACAGGAGATGACCACAGGGAACCAGACAGCGCGCTTTTTGATTGGTCAACACAGATAGACGCTAGAATTTGAATATACACGGATTAACAAGACAGCAATTGCTCCGTGTACTATGTCACAAAAACAGAACTGCGAATAAACCCAATTCACACAAGGTAGGCGCCCTTGCTCCTGTTTGAAACATTATTGCAGCAAATGTACTTGCACTATAACCACAACAATTGATTTAAAGCTAAAAGGCTGCATTATTGTTTGTATTTTTTGGTAATTGTTAAAATAATAGTCTCGAAAGTTTCAGACAGCAATCTAGGACAGCCAGACAATGGCCTAAAATGCACGATCAATCTTTCAGATCTTTGAATTCGTTTGAACTCCTTTTGACAAATAGAAAAAAACTGAAACTAAAACGGATACTGAAATTAATATCTTATTTATTGCTTTGAAAAAAAGCTACCTAAACAAGTAAAACTGACAAGTTGCATTTCTTTTACTTCGAGATGCCATTGATCAGATTTTTATTAAATGCTCAGAGGGAAGTGATCGCAATCTTCGCTCTACTGAAAAAAATTTGCAGATACCTCTGTTGAGAACATGTACAGGTCAAAAAGCTTTTTCTTATCGTGGAGCAAAATTATGGGATGAACTAAGCAGGGAAGCTAATTGGCACCCTCCCTGGCTACCTTTAAAAAATCCATTTGAGAGGTACATTTTATTTAATTTTGTTATGCTCAATCGTGTAAGTTTACATCTAAATACTGTATACATAAGGTTATATAAAGATATCTATATACATATATTTTTTTTAATTTAGGCTTTTTTTTGACAGGTCAATTTGTAAAACAGTTAGTTATAACTGAAATTTGTAACCTGTATAAATATTGTAAAATGAATATTGTAAATGAAAATGATCGTGCGTTTTAGGCCATTTTCTGGCTGTTCTGCAAGACTAAATTTGTGAATCTTTCGAATTTGACGAGGGGCTACTGTTTTGAAAATACCCAAACATATATGAAAGTAGATCAATCTTTCAGCCATTAGGAAAATTAATTTGATGAATCTAGCGGATGTTGAAAAGGCGAACTAAAACAATTGAAATTGACAAAATAGGCGGAGATTTCGCACATAATTACATTAAAAAACCCATTTTACGGTTTATGCAGAGTGTCAGAATCTTTTCGGCCAGTAGTACATAGCATATGAGCCCCGTGCAATAAACAGAGGAAAGATACAGAATGAGATAAAAAACCCATTGTTTATTTGCCACAACGTTGACAGTCTATGACTAGACAAAATCTTTGGCGATCAAAATATGATTCAGACCCGAATTTAACCAATGTGCCACATTTGGTAGATAATGCTAAAGAAATTTTAAAATATAATTATGGTTATCTTGTACTGTTTATTGCAAAAATTAAATCTATCCTGATTAAAACCTGCGTCCCTGCTGAATAATTTTCTGTTTATACATGAGAAACATTATTATTAATAACATTATTATTATTGATAACATTAACATTATTATTATTATTGATAAGAGAGGATTGAAGTGGCCTACAAAGGAAACTTTGAAACAAAATTAAAATCGCCTTTTATTAGCATAGGGCTCAAATCTTTCAAATCTTTAAAAAGGTGGGTGTAAAATTCGTTTACATTTTTCTTTGAATTGAATGGCTTGAAAGGAACTTAGGGTACTTTGCCGTAAATCTGCCGTGGAAATCTTTTAATATCTTGCTTATTTTCAAAATGGCAGCATTTATATTTTTTTTGAAAGAATTCATGGAAAATTTTGAAAAAATTAAAATCATCATAAATCCTAAATCAATAGAGCGAAAATGATACAACCTTCAAGAAAACCATAGCTTATGAAGGTCTACAATATGGTAGCAAGCAGAAATCTGTCGCTCTTCTGGTTTAGGATTTAGAAATTTGATGACGTCACAGCCTCAAAAATAATAAATGCCGCCATTTTGAAAATAATCAAGATATCTAAAAATTTCCACGGCAGATTTACGGCAAAGTACCCTAAGTTCCTTTCAAGCCATTCAATTCAAAGAAAAATGTAAACGAATTTTACACCCACCTTTTTAAAGATTTGAAAGATTTGAGCCCTATGCTAATAAAAGGCGATTTTAATTTTGTTTCAAAGTTTCCTTTGTAGGCCACTTCAATCCTCTCTTATCAATAATAATAATAATGTTAATGTTATCAATAATAATAATGTTATTAATAATAATGTTTCTCATGTATAAACAGAAAATTATTCAGCAGGGACGCAGGTTTTAATCAGGATAGATTTAATTTTTGCAATAAACAGTACAAGATAACCATAATTATATTTTAAAATTTCTTTAGCATTATCTACCAAATGTGGCACATTGGTTAAATTCGGGTCTGAATCATATTTTGATCGCCAAAGATTTTGTCTAGTCATAGACTGTCAACGTTGTGGCAAATAAACAATGGGTTTTTTATCTCATTCTGTATCTTTCCTCTGTTTATTGCACGGGGCTCATATGCTATGTACTACTGGCCGAAAAGATTCTGACACTCTGCATAAACCGTAAAATGGGTTTTTTAATGTAATTATGTGCGAAATCTCCGCCTATTTTGTCAATTTCAATTGTTTTAGTTCGCCTTTTCAACATCCGCTAGATTCATCAAATTAATTTTCCTAATGGCTGAAAGATTGATCTACTTTCATATATGTTTGGGTATTTTCAAAACAGTAGCCCCTCGTCAAATTCGAAAGATTCACAAATTTAGTCTTGCAGAACAGCCAGAAAATGGCCTAAAACGCACGATCATTTTCATTTACAATATTCATTTTACAATATTTATACAGGTTACAAATTTCAGTTATAACTAACTGTTTTACAAATTGACCTGTCAAAAAAAAGCCTAAATTAAAAAAAATATATGTATATAGATATCTTTATATAACCTTATGTATACAGTATTTAGATGTAAACTTACACGATTGAGCATAACAAAATTAAATAAAATGTACCTCTCAAATGGATTTTTTAAAGGTAGCCAGGGAGGGTGCCAATTAGCTTCCCTGCTTAGTTCATCCCATAATTTTGCTCCACGATAAGAAAAAGCTTTTTGACCTGTACATGTTCTCAACAGAGGTATCTGCAAATTTTTTTCAGTAGAGCGAAGATTGCGATCACTTCCCTCTGAGCATTTAATAAAAATCTGATCAATGGCATCTCGAAGTAAAAGAAATGCAACTTGTCAGTTTTACTTGTTTAGGTAGCTTTTTTTCAAAGCAATAAATAAGATATTAATTTCAGTATCCGTTTTAGTTTCAGTTTTTTTCTATTTGTCAAAAGGAGTTCAAACGAATTCAAAGATCTGAAAGATTGATCGTGCATTTTAGGCCATTGTCTGGCTGTCCTAGATTGCTGTCTGAAACTTTCGAGACTATTATTTTAACAATTACCAAAAAATACAAACAATAATGCAGCCTTTTAGCTTTAAATCAATTGTTGTGGTTATAGTGCAAGTACATTTGCTGCAATAATGTTTCAAACAGGAGCAAGGGCGCCTACCTTGTGTGAATTGGGTTTATTCGCAGTTCTGTTTTTGTGACATAGTACACGGAGCAATTGCTGTCTTGTTAATCCGTGTATATTCAAATTCTAGCGTCTATCTGTGTTGACCAATCAAAAAGCGCGCTGTCTGGTTCCCTGTGGTCATCTCCTGTAACTGTTGATATCGCATTACATCAGCACCTGAATCTGAAACCATAAAATTATCTTGCGTCATCTTACGTCTTCCGGTTCGGATAAAACGACTACAATACAGCAATTGCTGTGTGTACTATATGTCACGAAAACAGAACTGCGAATAAAACCAATTCATACAAGGTAGGCGCCCTTGACAGGAGGGGAATTGTTTGAATCACTTCAGGCCATTTTCCGGCTGTTCTGCAAGACTGATTTTTGGAAACTTTCGAATTTACCAAAAGAATATTACTTTTAAAGTTGCCAAAAAATACATCAATCTTTTAGCCATTAAAAAAATCAATTTTTATTATCATAACGCAAGTACTGCTATTGCAATGATTTTTCAACGTGGGGACATTTTCATTTTTGGAATGTACTCATCAAGGTCTTTCTCGTGATTAGTTTCTCGATTTTATGAAAATGTTGTTTGAAGTTTAACATATTTTGGGTTTCAAAGAAGCCTAAAGAAACATTGAAGTTTATGAAACTTGCCCTATGGATTTTTAGCGCATTTTGGATATGCTGTAGAAAAACCATTCTTTATTAATTAGTGTGGATTCCAGCTCGGTACCATTTCTTTCTCGGTGATTTTCGATTGACGACTGGGCTGTTGTTATTCCCAAGATTTCCTATCATTGTCATCTCGACGTCACAAGTAAATGGCGCCGGATTTCACGAAACAACCACGATATTCGGAATCTTCAAGAAAAAGTTGCCTTTAACAAACAACTGAAAATGACAAAATAGGAAGAGCAGTCGCACAGGATTACATTAAAAACATACCGGGTATCCAAAAAAAATAGACAGATTTGGTCGGGCCTAATTATGAGAATTTTGCTTTAATCAATGGCTAATCATTTTTAGAACGTTCGTCGATAGTTAACTTGAAGATAGATACCTTGTTTGTTGATATTAGTGCTTTGAGTGTTGAAATATTATTCTTGGAAGCTCAAATTTGTCTCCGCCTCCAAACCACAGCTTTGGCGTTTTAGCCTAAGCAAATTCAATTATATTGATGAACAAAAAATTAGATCATATTATATAGCTTAAGCTAGAACGCAGCTTTTGTGCAGTGTGTATAATTTTAATTTTTAATTTCGATGTGCTTCAGGGGTTTGCTTAGGCCAAAAGGCCAAAGCTCTGGTTTGGAGGTCGAGGCAAATTTGAATTTTACAGATTAATATTTCAACTCTCAAAGCACAAATATCACCAAACAATGTATCTATGTTCAAGTTAACTATCGAGGAACGCTTTAAAGACGATCAGCCATTATTTAAAGCTAAGTTTTCATCACTTCGCCCAACCAAATCTGTTTACTTGTTTTTGGGACACCTGGTATTATCCTAAGATAACATTCTACCGGGTGAGTCAGAAAAAACGTGTGGTGTTTAGCAAGCAATATTCTGGTAAAAAACAAGTCAAATCGGGAGTGTTGAAGTTTTATATTGCAGAAGAACGGTTGAATTAGTTATAGAAATTTAGTTTTTTTAAATCGGTCATTTCTTTCCTTATTTATTTGCGAGTTTCTGACATAGCCATTTTGGGTAAAATTATCGCTACAATCCTGGACAAAAGTTATGAGACTGCAGACCGATTTGACCCTCTCCCAAGTTCAAAGTCAATGATTTGACCCTCTCCCCCCTAATCAATGTTGTTCGAGGTTGGAACACTTCAATTATCACCAACATGCATTCGGGAATCATTGTCAAGCAACATTGACACGGGGGGAGGGGGTTTTCAAAGTTATAATCCCCATTATTATTCACAATAAAATTCAACAGTTAAAAACGATGCCAGTCTCTTAACCTTTTGTCCAGGATTGTCTGAAAATGGTACAATTTTAAATCGCTGTAATTTGTTTGCCCGTTGAAATTTTTTGCTGGGATTTGGCCAAAGGCAAGATCTCTGTTGAATAAAGGCTTGCGTGTTGTTTCGTTTGATTTTCTTGTCCAAATAAGGCATTTGAAACATTGTTGAAATTTGACGATTTTTCCTCAAAAGAGCGAGTGTCAGTGCGTATGCACAAAAGATGCGAAGCACTCTGAAAATTCACTTTAATCAGCTAATATTTTCCAAATAATATAGGCATACCATTTGCAGTTACATTGTAGCCTGAAAAGAGTGATCAGAAAGGATCCACTGGGAATACAGGCGATCTTCACAGGGATGAGACTCCATTATTGGCCTGGGCCCATTTTCAACAAAAAGCTCCCTGTGAATTTAGGCCATAAATATTTGCATTCGTATTGATAACCATCAATTTACATGTACACGCTCATGAAGGTGTTCCAGCCATATTTTAATGATAATTTGCAACGGGTCAGCAACGGGTCAGCAACGGGTCAGCACTCGAGGCTATAGCAAAACATATGGAATACAACGGGTCAGCACGAATCAGCACTCTTTTTTTATAAAATATATAGTATATATTTTATAAAAAAAGAGTGCTGATTCGTGCTGACCCGTTGTATTCCATATGTTTTGCTATAGCCTCGAGTGCTNTTCTCTAGCAATCTCGAGAATACAGATAACACGGATATAGGCCTGTAATTATTCATGTCGTTTTTCGAACCTGACTTGAAAATAGAGGTCACTCTAGCTACTTTCCACAAATCTGGAAAAATACCCATTTCAAATGAAGAGTTGAATATAGCGGCTAGCGGCTTACATAAAATTCCAGCTGCATCTTTTACTAACTTTACAGAAACTTTATCATAGCCCGCGGATTTGGAGCATTTCAGCTTTTTGATTTCTTTTTCTATAGTGTTTGGATCAATCGGCTGAAATTCGAAACAAGGATCCGTGGATGGTCCTTCATCAATTAAGTATTTTAGTGGGTCATCGGATTCTTTAGTTTCAATTTTTTCCGCGAGTTTTCCCTTCGCAGCCAAAACAGTCAGGCGGACGGGGTTCGAATCCCACCCACACCACACGAGCGTCATGACAAGGGGTTGCGGAATTGATTAGCGCTTAGCAACTTCTGTGATCCCGACGCTTGAAAAGCCGCAATTTCACCTTTACCTTTACTTCTAGCCGCGGCATCAATAGTGAAACTCTACACAGGTACCGGATCTCTCAAAAATTGACACATTTCAAAAATCGCAAAACTCGATTACATGATGAGTACTTAATTTTTCCGTTTTAGCTAATAAATGAAATACAACATTATGTTTCCATCTTAGAATAATCTTCTTGATAGGATTAAAATGGTAGATATGGCTGTTTTAAGAGCTGCCTGGTTTTGAAGCATAGGAATGCAAACTGTCATGAAAGACTTAAATGTCATATGACAAATTACTTTGTTAGTCGAGAATTAAAATGTCCCGTGAACCTTACGGTTCAAAATGTGGTGTTTCATGATGTTGATGTCTATCCTTTAGGTAACGAGAAGAACGCCTGTATTACTTTTGAAAGCAATTTATCATTGGAGAAACAAAGCAAAAGTAAATTTTAATGATAGGAGTAAAAATAGAATTTTGGTGATTTTTCAAATCGTGTCTACTTTTTGGGACAACCAGTGGTTGGAGTTGGCTACCAATAATATGCTTTGATCTTTGTCAGCATTTCGAGAATCTTTTCACTACTTTAAACCTGGTTTAAGTTTTCATCTTCCTGGCTACCTTAGAACATTTGAAGAATATCTATTTTGTATTTGCAGTGAGCATGGAATAACAGTTTTGTATTCATATTCAGTCAGTCGGTCAGTTATTTGATTTAAGTGGGCTGTCAGGATTTTCTAGCTACTTAAAGCTAATTTAGGCCCACTATGCATGCCGCATCCAGGCATGGGACCCCTAGTTTAACGTCCCTTCCGAAGGACGGCGAAGTGAGTTGCGAAGTCAGTCCCCGGGTCAGGCCTCCGAGGTCACCCATCCGGAGTTTGACCTCACTCGACCGAGCTTAACTTCAGTCATCTGATGAAAACTGTATAAGACGCTCGGCCACTCACCTCGCAACATTCAATATTTAATCGTGCCTAGATATAAAGTATTGACACTGCAAATGAGATCCAGCAGTTAATTTACATGCGTCCCGTTTTTTGATGAAAAATAAAAGAAACCATGACACCTGACATCTGCCTTGAACGTTTAAAATCGAGTGATCTTCAAATAAACCAATTGACATAAATGCGGACGGGCACTTTTGAATGAAGAAGGACGGCAATCTACAATAAAATCCTTGGACAGCAAAAATAATTGTGTCCGAATTACGAAAGCGTCTGAAACATTTTCTGGCTAATTTCTTGCTGGAAATACTTTTAATTGACGCAATCAGTTCCGATCTTTGGTTAAAAAGGTAAACTCTATGCACAAATAACTCATTCTATGAAAATATAGCAGTCAGCTGTAAAAACGATTTTGTTTCAGATTTTTCAAAAAGCGTCCGAAACATTTTGTCCAAAGCTTTCCGTCAGCAACTTTTCCATCCGAAACATTTGGATGTTCACTTATGCTTTGTAACTTGGAGCAAATAAACAATTCCTGCATATTATTTTGGCAAGTCAAGCATAAAGTAATTAGTATTAAGGACGTTTCTAGTCCACAGAGTGACTCAGAAGAAAGTTATCTGAAACAAGATAACGGATGTGCCAAAATATTAGCCACTGTCGATAGGCCATGATAAATCGTACATTGTGCCAATTTTGAAGATTTTTTGTTATTTATTTATTATTTCATATTTCATTTTGAGGGAAGATAGATGATTTAATGTTTGGCCAAAATCCCAAATTATACTCCGAAATTTTTCTCTCGATTTTTTTAATATTCTTAGTCTATGGAAACAGCCAAAATCTATCGAACGCATTGTTGACATTTTCTAAAAATGGAGCTAAGAAAAACAAAAAAGAAATTCTTGGAAACGGGAAATAAGAATTTGAGTAGCTATGAACAGTTGTACGAGCAGTCGCTCCATCCTTGCACAATCTTCTGGTATTACTTTGGTCAATTCAATAATTTGCTTTTCATAATTTCAATGAAGTTTTTGTTTTGACAAAGAGTAATATTTTCTCTTTGTCTTTTCACGTTCAGTCTTTACACAATTTGATTTTGATGTTTTCGATCGATTTAGGCTGTTTCCAAATAAAAATTCTAAAAGAATCACTTATAGCTCGGGAAGGAGGCCGCCGAAAGGTCGACAAAAATAGCTAAGTATTAAAGATTAAATCGTCAGTCTTTAAAATCGGCCTAGTGTATGATTTCTCATGGCCCATCAATAGTGGGTACTTCTATCTGGCGCACCCGGTATAATAGAATTTTTTAGCAGAGAAAAGTTTAAATAGACTACCTTGGTCAATGACCTCTGCCTTCGACAATGGAATCTCATAGTCTTGGATTGGTACCTCTTCAACTGCAATAAAAACGGACATAAATGAGTCAATAATGTTCTTGTATGCGTGTTGCACAATATTTCATTAAAACAAAACAAATATAGTATAAATAATTGTACTTTGAACAGAGTTTAATTTTGTACAACTTTTCGGGCATAAACCCAGTATCAAGATATATTATCATTATAAATGAGTCAATTTGATTAAAAAATGCCGGCATAACGATTACCATGCCTCCCTAGCACCGTTAAACCGACATAGACTGGGTTTTCAGCAGCTAATAGACGAAGGGGACGAGCTGATACGGCCCCTTTCTCTGAACCCTTAAAGGGGCGGGACAAGAAAAATGTAAACAAGTCTAAGTTTAGTGCATCAAATATTGCAATTTGAAGAGATAAATTCTTTTGCAACTAGCTACACTCAAAAGGAGAGATCTTTGTCTAGTTTCAGGTTGATGTTTCATTTCCATTGTTTTTTTCATTTTCATTCATTCGTAGGAGGGTGACCCTTCAGCAGGGGCTGATTTACAAGGAGCCCTCTGTAAAAATCATCGTGCAATGAAATACTTACAATATTCAAAATTAAAGTCTAAGTTACAAATTGTTCGACAGAAACTAAATAGTAGTTATTTACAAAGAAAAGCAAAAAAGAAACGACATAGTCGCCTAAATAGTTGTTTTAAAACTATTCAACGTTGCGGCTAGTTTGGACTCAGCTGAGAGGCAATTCCAGCATTTTACTCCTCTGAATGAAAAACATCTTTGACCTTTCCAGTTTTCATTAATGGCAACTTTAGGTCAGTATGATCCAAATATTCAAGATCTAGTTAGATACGTTGGGTGAAAGATCAACTAAAATACTTGTTAGAAATCCATTTATATCTCGGCAATCCCAAAATATATGGATCTTTTATTAGTATCAGAATGAAGCAAAAACCAATTTCCAAGATGAAATATTCATTTTGAACAGATCCTTGGTGGTTACAATGAAATAGCTCACAAAATATGTCCCAAGCAAAAATCTCTTGACGAATTTCTTATCCAGTTCCTTTAAATTCTTTCATCTAATGAAATGAAATTTGCTTAGATAGTGCACAACTTGATCTGCAATTTACTTTTAACAAGTGAAACACAGTCAATGCTTTCTGCGATGAGCAAAATGTGCTAATTTTCGAAAACTGTCTACTTCACTTCTCAGCTGAAAGGAAAGTATGACAAGATTATATAACTTGGAATTATGATTGAAAATGAAGAATAATCAGCCTGCCTTTTACGAAATATGTATGTCTAAGGCCCCCTGAACCTGAACCTCATTACATTGAAGTTTTCAAAAAGTCTTTCAAATAGACGAGGACCAGAAGTAGAATTTAATTTCTTTTCGTGTCAGTTACTTTTGTAGAGGTATTTGCCTTTGCTTCATTATGACTATTCGAGATCTCTACGCTCTGACAGTAAAGCGAGAACAGAAGAAATACTTACTGACATGAAAATTAGGCCTAGAAGTAGTCCCAGGCAGTGCTCTTTTAATTTTCATGTTTGTTTTTAGCTGTCTGTCCAGTGTCCATAAATTATCTTGTTTTCTTTATTTCTTGAATAGCATTTATCGTGAAATTCATCACCCTAATTCTCATCGCCCAACAGTAAATATTTGTTGGAAGGAATTTGTACAAGAAAAAGAACGAGAATTCATTGAAATCCTAATAGATCGATGACATGTGAGATATTCTTTCAAATATATTGCACTCAACGATCATGTGCTTCAGATACGCATATGTTCAAGCAATTAATTCCTTTAGAGATCGTGAAACAAAGGTTAAATTGCTCACTATCTGCTGATCTCAAGCGAACGAAATTGACCGCTACTGCAGAATCCAGTGCTCACGAGTCCAGTATCATACAGTTTAATGTCATTTTTACTGCCCTAATCATGAGCGATAGGACACCGATTGTGTATCAGTGTAAAATTTGTGTCAGTGGTGAGCCACCTTAACCTATTGTTTTTGTGTTTTGAACTTATTATTACTTGTAGTAAGCCACCTTATTGCTGGTTAGCGAATTTAAAAATTTTTGGTAGTGAGCCACCTTAAGTGCAGATTTAAAGGTGGATCTGCACTTAAGGTGGCTCACTAGCAAAAATTTTTAAATTCGCCGACCAGCGATAAGGTGGCTCACTACAAGTAAAAATAAGTTCAAAACACAAAAAGAATAGGTTAAGGTGGCTCACCACTGACACAAATTTTACACTGATACACAATTGGTGTCCTATCGCTCATGCCCTAATAAAACGCATGAATAAAAAATAAGACATACCCGCTTGTCTGTAAAGGATCTTCGGTTCAAAGAAAATTACTGGATCGGGATCTCTGATTGATGACAGGAGAAGACCTTTAGCTTGTATTGGACCCCTTGGTATGACAACCTATTCAAGAAATAAGTGGATGAAGGTATTAAAATGTAAGGATAAGAAAATGCAATGACCAGTTTGCTTGTCTGTTCGTAAAATGTATTTGCAAACTGGGTGGCCAAAAAAATGTCACTATTCTCAGAGGGCTACTGTGGAAAAGGAATTGTTTTTTACCATCAAAATGACACTGAAGCGCGAGGCAAACTTAGATTTCTAAACATCACAATTTGCGTACCCACTGGGTTTACTGTTTTCAAACCGGTTTAATTTTCAGTATGAATAGTGTATAAATGAGGGACTTGTAGTGCTATTGCGTAACCTGTCAAGAGCATGAACAAAAACAAATTTCATACTTTTTTTTTTTTTATATTCATATAAAATATTACAATACATGTTACATTCTACTATACTTTCCAATTACTATACCACTATACAACACTACAGGAACGATACCTTGGGGAGCAAAGGACAATGACTACCCCGCAGCCATTATACACAGAACATTAAACTTAAATTTCAACTAAATAAACCACTACAAAATGCGACAAATACGATTAAATACTTTTAAATACAAACAGGGAACAAAGTATTGGGGGTTGTCCATGTATTGGGGGTTGCAGTAGAAATTAAAAGCGTTTTGTTGCATGAATAAATTTTAGAGTAGCCTCAATGAGTTCTTTATTAACGTCAGGTTGTAACCTTTCATCGCCATAAAGAATGAGGTCGACTAATGCTTCATTTGAAAGGTGAGAAAAACCACTAGGAGGCAATATTGCGCTGAGACCATTGAGAAGCTCGCGTGTAGGTTCTTCATAAGATTGGCAAAGCAGCAGGTAATGTTCCGTGTCCTCAACACCATCGTTTGCTGGACACATAGGATTGATCGTATCACTAAAATTGTGCCTAAATTTGTGAAAATTTAATTTGCTGAGACCTACCCTTAATACCTTGACCTTAATATCTTAATTTCATACCTTGACTCCGGGTGTATGAGCAAAGTAGGCCTCAGGACTCTGAGAATGATAATGAGCACCATGCCCAACTGCACCACAGGGAGCTCTTATTGTCAATTTTCCACATTCGAATAGATCTCCAGATCTGTATCTGTACTTTGCAGCCTCATTTACAATCTAAGGAGAAATCAAAACAAATAAAATAAAATCAAATAAAAATTAGGTATGCATGTTGTCCCAAAAACTACCAAGTGATAAGCAACTTCTTTACATGCGTAATTTATTAGCTGACGATAACAGGACAAGCTAGCTATTAAAACGTCCTAATAAAAATAATTACAATCGCCTGGTCCTACAAAGTACAAATATAATCATCGTGTCTCAAATAAATATAACGCGTGAGTCGAAAAAAGTTTCGACGATTGAAAAGTCATTAAAATTTGGTTTTGCTATTAATCTTTAAAATTTCTCTTTCTTCAGTTCTATCAAAGACCAAATAATTTGAGAAATGATACAAATTATGCAACCTTCCGGAAGAGAGTTTGAAATCACAGTGTGAAAACTCGATTTCGAGCCATGTGTTCGGCAAGACATCGAAATCTTGCACAGGAAAGTATCGTACGAAAAATTTAATTCCTACTTGATCACGAGAATACTTTCTGTCATAATAAAAAATGTTGAAGAATCCGAGAAAAAAAACCCATAAAAGTGATGAAAATTCAGTGGAATTTCGTAATATGCTTCAAAATTGGGTCGCTCACAAAACGTCAGAATGAGCAATCTTGTCAATTTCACGGCTAGGATGAGCAATATTGCTGAAATTAATTTAATTTGTCATGAAACCCCCCAAAAAGTTTGAAACAATTACAGATTTCAGATGTAGGTGATTTTTGAAACTCCGAGACTTCATTTTGACTTACCCAGTATAAAATGTCATCAAAATGGAATTGCCGTCAAATTCGCAATAACAGTGCCTTCTCTTTGATAATGATAATTGCTGACAAACTATTTAAAATCAGCAAAAACATCACGATTACCGTTTCAATATTTTCAGTAAATCATTTGTTCGACGAGCCCGCAATGGCCGATAATAGTAACCAAACAGACAACCGCGTACTGACAGCAAAGACCGCATCCTTCGATATGCCGATGTTCTTTAGATTGACGGTTTCTCCTAAGATTGAAGGATCAATGTGCATGCATGGTCTCTTCTAAATGCTTAATCTAAGGAATTTCTTGTACACACCATACCAATTGGTAAAAAGAGCTCTGTTTATCTTGGAAAACAAATTTTACCCCCAAACAAACACCACTGCGGGAAAAGAAAATATCAACTCTTTGGGATCTGCAACGATGAAACTACGCGGAACAGTGGCAATCCCCACATGAATTTTTATCTATTTTCAAAGTCTATTTTCCCACTCGAAGGGGTTTTCACGCATTCAGAATATCCCCAATTTCATTCCATGGATTGATTGAATTTCCGCTGAGGAAAAACCGTCAATCAATGGAAAATTCAGATATCAAAGGACGCGGCCCTTGCTGACTGACACTATGGCATGTTTTGATTATAACAGAACTCTTTTTCCTGCCATATGTTGTTTTTAAATTTCAAGAATAAAATATCTGCAACGATCGTAGAAACTGATTTATATTGTATGCACTTAAAAAGTAAAAAATAAAAAGAATTAAAATTATTGTTAGTACCAAAACCAAAACGATGGGTAATTTTTAAAAACTAACAAAGTTTGAGGGCTTAAAATGGTAACAACATATACCAGGTGTCCCAACAAAAAGTATACAGATTTAGTCAACCCTAACGATCAGAATTTAGCATGAATCAACCCGAAATCATTTTTAAAACATTACTCGTTAGTTAACTTGAACATAGATACCTTTGTTTGTTGACATTGGTGCTTTGAGAGTAGAGATATAAATCTTCAAAGGCCAAATTTGCATCCACCTCCAAACCAAAGCTTTGTTGTTTTGGCCTAAGCAATATCCACAATTTGTTTCACTTAAAATGAATAAAGTTTACTTCGGAGCTCCCTTGATGATAAGAGTCACGTAAATTATATTTTGTGAAAAGCATTTGTTGTGCAGTTTTTAATTTTCCTCCTCCTGGTTCAAATTTTTCCAAGTCTATTGGTGACTTATTCGCCGTGCTTTAAGAATTTGCTTAGGTCAAAACGCCAAAGCTCTGGTTTGGAAGTGGAGGCAAATTTGTCATTTGAAGATTAATATATCTACTCTCCAAGCACCAATATCGACAAACAAGGTATCTATGTTCAAGTTAACTATCGAATAATGTTTTAAAATCGGGTTGATTCATGCTAAATTCTGGATCGTTAGGGTTGACCAAATCTGTATACTTTTTTTTGGGACACCCGGTAGAGAGGTATGAGATGGGAACATAGGTGCTGAATCCTGAGCAATAGCAAATTGTCGCTAGGAGAACAATAGGAAAAGCAGATTTTAGACGTTTTTACCTGGTTTTTACCACTCTTTACGAAAAAGGTACCGAAGAGAAATGAAGATTTCGAAATAGTTTTCAAAAACTTGTTCCTAATACAAGAGTACACACTCATTTTTCAATGGGGCTAAGGATTATCGCAAGATTCGCTATACCTCCAAATCTTGCGATAATCTTTAGCTCCCTTAAAGGGAGCTGTGGGGTGAGTGGCCGAGCGGCTTATACAGTTTTCATCAGGTGACTGAAGTTAAGCTCGGTCGAGTGAGGTCAAACTCCGAATGGGTGACCTCGGAGGCCTGAACCGGGGACTGACCTCGCAACTCACTTCGCCGTCCTTCGGAAGGGACGTTAA
>REGM01000068.1:680794-709285 GCA_004194415.1 Aurelia aurita
AATCTAAAATCTTTGTTACTGCAGATAGGTATATGAAAATTATACTACTTATCAAAGATCTGATGCTGATTTCGAATATGCAGTCTATTTTTAGATAAAATATTTGGTTTCCATGGAAACCTGCAAACAATAGAAGTTTAGTAGTACTGCTTAGTGTGCATAGATATTTGTTATTACTGTTTCAGAGAATGAAATCTATACATCAAATTAAAGGTTAGGTCCTGGGGAGTGATATGGGGTCATCAGTTTTTTTAAATTTAGCATTGGAAGAAAAATATGGGCAAAAATGTCAAAATCATGTTTTCGCGACACATTTTCTTCTGTAAGAAATAGTTCCTACTCAGTATAGGTTGCCTAAATTAACAAGCCAATGAGCCCATATCACTCTCCATTCTATAAGCATTTTTAAGGATTTTGAGGGGGGAAGCCTCTTGAACTTGCTATAAATCAAGCTTCATTTCACTTTAAACACACAATTATGAAGATAAAGTTACCACCAACCAAGTTTCAGAACTAAAGCGAAAAAAATCAAACATTAAAAACAAAAACTCGACAAGTTTCCTGTTACAATTTGAAAAGCTACCCATTTCTAGGGGAACATTTTACATGTTGAGACCCATATTTAGGGATTCTCGAGGTTCAAAACCCATTTTTATGGGCGGCACCTTCCCGTTGCTCTATATATGGAAGTTACCCCCCCCCCCGGGTCGTAAACATTAATCGTCAAGTAAATAACTGGCCGTTCTCACTTCTCCTACTACTACGCCGCAAGCAAAGTCCGTCACGTAATGATTTCATTGGGCAACCAAATTAAATTGCAAACATGTATGCAAGGATGGTCCGTGGTTGCTCAATTGAGCAACATTCTAGTGCAGATCCCCTGGGTGTGGATTTCACAACGATATTTGTAAGTCTGAAAAGAATTCCTTTCAGATAAAAAATTGCATTTTCGGAGTTTGAGAGGCAATTTGACGAAGACGACTGACGAGGAAGACAGAGTTTGGTCCTGTGTAACCCCTCCCTTGATTTGGAATTTGTCAAAAATATTGTCAAATGTGTTCAGAGGTATAGAAAATCAAAATATTGGAACGCCACGTCATGTGAAAATGTCTGTTAAAAAAAACAGATCTCTTGGACATTATATTAGGTCTAGACTAGCAATAACAATAGTCAGTGAGGTGAGTGCGGCGCTTTTTCCTTTCCTTTTCCCTCCTCCGCACTGTATAAAGTCCGCACGCAGGCTAATAGTAACAGGCCTTTGTGGTTCTGTTGGCGTTGCAATTCTTTGTTCAATTTGAATTGAAAATTAAATCACCCATGGAAAGTTGTTTTGTGACTACAACTGAAATCAGACAACTACACATTCCACAAAACAAGAGAGAGATTAAGGTTTCATGCCTTTGACGTTTCATGATTGTGTGATCACAATGACATTGCTCGCGAGTTTTCAATTCAAGTTGGAGTGGATTTGCGGCTCCGCTGCAATAACTTCTTCCTCATTCTTTGATGTTGCCTTTGCTTTTCAATAATCTCTATCAGATCTTTTGGGATTGATGTTATTTAATCAACGTAAATCCTGGTGTAAAGCCGTGAGGTGGGAGGGTACTTTAGTTCCATTACTACGGGGGTGCGCCGACACAAAAACAGTGTTCACCCTATTCCAGCTCTAGAGAAAATCGGTGAAAAGTACACCCCAAAACGTAAAAATTAAACTGAACTACATTTTCAATAACAGCCCGCTGTAACAAAGTGCACCTTCTGACAATTGGCTCTTGAAAAATTGCCTTTTTTCGATACCTGACGCTAGAAAAAACAATGCATTGAAAAAAAAGCACATCCTCGTTGGACAAAAATGCCAAGTCTCACTCCCCCGCCCTCCCCGTTTAAATCAGTGCTATTCGTGTGTGACACTGGACATTCATAAATCGTAATAAGCCTTCTCAAAAAATATTTGCGCAATCCAAAAGGTATTTGTGTGCACCCCCTGTAATCTTGTTAAAAGATATGAGGATAACTATTACAACAGACCAGTCACGTTGGACAGAAAACAGCTACTCAAAAATGGAAAACACAAGCCATCTCAATTTCTGTTTAGACTTCTACCAGAAACCAATTTCATTAGCTGCCTTTTTTTTACGGTAAACAGACTCATATCCAAACAACGTCAATGGAATATGTAATGAATACCATATTTCTTGTATTCGAGTACAGTGTTGACGAACTGATTTGCGTTTATTTTGCTGGTATTTTTTTTACGTATTAAAGGATGGGCTTAATCAAATGACCACTTGGGATTCAGAATCTACGAGAATATCAACTGGAAAAGTTTACAAAGCTGTATAAAAGTAAGTGAAAGTAAAACAATCTATATCAGCGTTTATGTTTGAAACTGATCAGAACCAATTATGTACTGCCTGATGTCTTTTAAATTTTATCAAAAAATTATCTTACTCTATTCTATTCGTCAAAGATTGTTTATCTGTGAGGTGTAAGTTTTTATTCTCAATTTTGTTAAGGGTTTAAAAATCAAGAAACCTTGTGCTAGAGAATTTCCTTGTTTCTTAAAGTTAGAATTTTGAGTATTCTTTTCCTTTTAAGGACAAATTAACTTTTATATCTTTGACAATTGAGAAACAAGGAAAGGTTTTGTGACAATAACATCAGTCGTCTTTGATCGAGAAGCCGAGCAGAAAATGTTTGAATTGCACATAAAATCAGGCCCGTCGGAACGAAATTCATATTGGGGATTCGGGGGCTTGCCTAAAGAAATTTGTTGTGACCACGCCCTTTTAGATCGTTCGAAAACGCCTCTATTATGATGAATTTACCATCTAAAGGCAGGAACCGCGGAGCAATGCGACGAACGCCCTTTTCATAGCTAGAAACGTCTAAGAAAAGATCTTCATTGGTAGCATATTCAACAACTAAATCTCCATAAAATCATCGGTGAATAAAGTGTACAGTATTGCAATCTTTCATCTGATGGCGAAAGGTTCATGTGCCACGGAGAGTCTTTTGGATGAAAGAAATGCCCCGCTTTAATCTTTTATGTTATAAAGTTAAGAATTTCGTAATCTCGCGGAATTATTACATTTAATGTAGTACTCGCGTAAGGCGGACTCGCATAATTCGGATATTTGCATAAGTCGGAAAAAAACGAAGAGACTTGAAAGTCCCATCCGCATTTTCATTTTCAAATTAGTTCGCATAAGTCGGAGTTCGTGCAAGTCAGATTGTTTTTCTTGGTCAGAAGCGATCCGATTTATGCGAGTTTGGCTGTACGGAAACATAAAGCCTCTCTACTTTCAGAAATAAAGATTTTAAACTTAACAGAACCTAATAACGTGAACATTATTTCTTAAGAATAAGTTTGTATCGGCAATAGATCCAACTTTCAATCAAAATTCCCAAAATTTCTTATCTTGCTCTCATTTCTATTGGTAACAATAGTTGCAACGTCGATAGTGCTTAAGTTATGAACCCTAGGTGATATTTGCTGATATAAACATAATTTCTTAAAAAATTAAAAAGTACGACTTGAAAATTATTGGGGGGGGGCTGAAGCCCCCCAGCCCCCCCGGCTTCGCGGTCCCTGTCTAAAGGAGCCAAGGATCGCGACTAACGGAAGGCTTTCCCGGGAAATTTTGAATATAGGACCTCAAAATCATTTAGAAATATAATGTTTTTTAATGTTATGAAATAGAAACGCGATAGCTTGATATCTCTGATAACTTCCTCTAGTATAAATAAGTTTAAATCTTCATTTCCATAAGCTTGACTTTTTAACAGGCTTTTTCACTAAAAAGGAACAAACTTTAGCAAATTAGTAGGGGGGCTTCAGCTCCCCCCAGCTCCCCCGCTTCAGACGGGCCTGTAAAAACATACGATATTTGTAAAGGTTACTGTTCAGTTTCTGAATTAAATAAATGAAATTCTTGCGATAAATCAACAGCCAATCAACCTTAGCATAAAGAAAAATATTAGAGGATATCATCTAGAAATGGCCAGAAAGTTTTAGCATATCTTTGAAATTCTCTCCTTCTTTTATACTCATTTCTTCTCTTAAAACTCCCTTTTCGCATGCACAACGGCTGAGTTTCTTACCTATGTCTCAGGGGCAATTTTCGCGGTCTGCTTTGCTTATATTCATGGTTTGATTACTCAGCCGTTGAAATCCCTGTGTCTGCGATCGATAACTGCTTTGAAAAGGAATGTCAATCAAAGACAACTGATGCTACACGTATTTTGTTTATAAGAAACTAAGAATTTGAGCTAGTACTGAAAGTTTCTTAAAATTATCAGATTTTCAGTACGCAGAGTTTCTTACGAGTTTCTAAAAGGTTTGATAACAATCTTCATTCTTACTATCTGTGCCATCGTGAATATTTCAAAACAAGTTTTTGAAGCCTTTCCAATGTTTAGACATTACTCAAGAACCTTTCCAGTAATATGATAAAAGAAACAAGTGAAAATAAAGTAAAATATCCTTAGAATTTCCTTTACTACAATAAATATTTTCTTAACCCTATTTTAACCCGGGGGGGGGGGGGTGTTTTCCACCCCCCTGTCGGTTTTTTGCAGAGCATTTATTAACGGCATGAGCTATGACTCTCTAACTTTCTGACAACTACTAATTATCCGTTAGCTACATTTGGAAACTAAAATTTTTGAACAATGGGAGTCACGTGACAGATGACAATACCATATGTGGAAGATGGTATTGACAAATTCAATGGTTTTGATATTTTTACAACCGGAATTAGTTTCAAATGTGGATTATAATACCTTAAAAAGAATAAGCAAACAAAGAGCTTTCATTTGTTATCAAGAACAATGGAATTTGCTGACATCAGCATTTTTAAATGATGATGTCACATGTGCCGCCATTCTGGGTCAATTTTGCAAAATTTGAAGCTTTTTCCAGTGGAAGTTGTAGAAAATGCACAGGATTGCGTTTTGAAATACATTTAAAGTATTTTTAGCAAGTTTTGTATCAATTTTTGGTCGTAAAACCCACTTTGGGATTGTGACGTCATCAATATTTGTCATTTTCTTCAAAAATAACTGTCTAAAAACACTTTTATGTATTATTTTTGAGTTAGGAATGAATAATATGGCAAATAAGATGAAAAATAGCGAATTGTATGATATTTTCCCGTTTTTAGAACGAATTACATTGAAATCGAAAAGTTTCGGACGACAAACTTTCGGACAAAATTTGTCCTAAACTTTAATTGTCCGAAATCTGGTTTTGTCCGAAAGTTTTTTCGTCCGAAAGTTTTAAATTCTTTGAAAACCAAAAAACACAATGAAACTCATAATTCACACTGGCTGATTTTCTTTTAAACATCATACAGACATAGTTGGCCATCTATGCTGATAATTGGTGGTTTCTGTTGTCCTTCGTGAAGAATTTCTCCCAGTTATTTAACATTGTTAGTTATCAGCATTGAGTTGTCAGCAAAGAATGTTAGCTAGACAGATAGCTTTATTTGGCTCTACACAAAATTTCAACGCAAGGTTTTAGTTAGAATCATTTTCTTGGAATGCATGATAAATAGCAAACTTTAGCCTTGTCCACAAGTTGTCTTTTTGGCAACTTTTAGGAATTTTGGCAACTTTTGCAATATTGAGAAAGTAATCATTATTTTACCATTATTACACAAATTTCAGTAAAGTGTTGGTTCGTCTCTGCAGAAATAAGAACAATTTAACATGGAAAGGATCTGTTTTGAAATCAGATGTGAAGTAAAGTTATCTAATGAACGTTGTTGATGATGATGATGACTTATTTATCTATTTTTGTTGTTGTTGTTGTTGTTGTTGTTGTTGTTGTTTATAAGCAACAAATGATTCTGCTACAATATGGAGCATGTCTTAGATGGGTGAAACCGGTCAAACCTCAAGCAAACGAAAAAATGCAGTCACATAGTTCGAGACAAATTGAACTTAAAGTGAAAAGTCAATTCCTGAAACATCCTTGACACTAACTTCGTTCATATATGTCGATAATTCATACATTAACCCTACTCGTACTGGGCGATTTTTTGGTTAGTTTGTACTGAGGGGGGGCGTTTTTCGCCCCCCCCTCTTTTATTCCAAAACTACAAGAGGTATAACAATGAGTCTTACCCCTATTGTTCTTTGGACAATTAGCTTTTCAAATATAATAATAGTAATTAATTAGTCACGTGATTAGTTGCTAGGCAACCAAAAAACAAGGGAAATTTGACAAATTTATAGCTTCTTGACAAGAAAAATTCTATTTAATTAATTACTCTACCGATTTTCTCCAAAATTGTTGCAAATAGTAGGAAAGATATCATAGATTCAAAATACATACTTTGTAGCAATTTTCAGTATCTATTTTTAGCATAATTAGCATTAAATTATTCTTTTGTTTCATGTGCTGATTATCTTCGCAGTTTTTGTCCCTTTTTCTAGTAAATATGGACTCAAATTGACTTGATTAATGAAGATCAACCAAATTAGATGCAATTTATTTATATTTTACACTTCTTAATTAGAACAATGACGTCATAAAGGTGCATGACGTCATAGATATTAAATTTTGCTGATGTCAGCAAATGTGAAAAAAGTATATATCAAATGAAAGTACTCATCAAAAGCAATCAAATGGTGCATGTTTGAGATCAATCGTACAAGCGAGGCAAAAACTATGGACGTTCTAAGCTTTTTTTTGTTGACCACTCTCCAAATATGGTGTTACTGTGGTCACGTGATCAAAGTAAGAACAATGATATATAGAAATTTTAATTACCAACTTATTTTTACTAAAAGTCACCAAGCCTGGTTGTCATATCTTATGTGGTTTTAGCGCAGTGTAGCAAAGTGTGTTAGGGGGGGGGGGCGATAAACGCCCCCCAGTACGAATAGGGTTAAACGACACCTGACCCTAAATAAATGACCATAAATGAGCAACTATTGGGCAAATTCTTCGCAAAAGTGACAACTTTTGAGCAACTTTTAAGGAAATTTATAGCAACTTTTCGACAAATTCAGAGCAACTTGTGGACAGGGCTAGCAAACTTAGCAGATAACGTTAAACTATTTGAGTATCACAAGAATATTAGAAAACCTGCTGTAAACTTTCCGATGCTAGGAATTTCTCTAATCTTTTCTTACTTTCCTCTTTCGTTTAATAATTTCTGTACAGTTAGTTTAAGTAGCTTATGACTAAATATCATAGAATTACAGTTAGTTTTACCGTATGTTTTGTTATCATGCAAACAATTCGCCTTAGGTTGGACCCGAAAGTTGTTTTGTCCGAAATTTTCGAAAAAGAGTCCGAAAGTTTTTTGTCCGAAGTTCTTTTTCCGAAACTTTTCCGTCCGAAACTTTTCGATTTTAATAGCTGGAGAAACTTATATTTTTACATTTTTCAACATTATGACGCCATAGTTACGTCATCTAATGAGATGGCCACACCCAAAGTTGCCAATCAGTGAAGAATGGTTAGTACTACGCCCTTGCCAGGTTTGAATGATTTTCCATTAGTCTAAGACGATTTATAGAGGGGGGTGGAAAGCACCCCCCCCCCGGCTATATTAGTTCAAAAAAAGCCCGGTTAAATTAGGGTTAAGTTATATTTTTCCAGTACTAGAGTTTCTTAACTTTTTGGCAATCTGAGAGTTGAGTTTCTTATAAGCGGTTTCTTATATAAAAATAAGTGTATTGTCACAAAATCTTATTTTTCAATCATAAAAGGTTTTAAAAGTAATTTTTGTCTAAAAAGGAAAGAATACTCAAATTGCTAGCTTTAAAAGAAGGAAATTTACTGACACAAGCTTTCTTGGATGTTCTTAAACCCTTGATTTGGTCTGACTTAAACAACGGACAATAAAACCTAAAGTCTTTCAGATACAAAATCTATGAAAAATGAGATAGAGGCTGTTTGTGAAATGGTTGATCATTTGTTCATCCGGCACGGAATTGTTTTTGTTAATTAAGGCCAAAATAACAACTGGGTAGTTTTTCTTGTTGTGCAGTTCGGTCTCCCGAGACTAGAGTCCGCATTTCGGCTATTTGCAATATGTATGGGACTTGACTGTTCCCGATATTTTAAGAAATCAATCCGTGTCGGACAGACCTCTAATCAACCATTTTGCAAACAGCCTCAATAACCCTTCGTATTCTTCAATTTGCCTCCTTCAGTTCTTTTCTATTACTTCCGTTCGTTTGTTTAAAATTTTTCGCATTTAATTTCTCCGCAATGTTATACTTCTAATAAATTTTCCAAAACATCTTTATGTGATTTTAATAATTTTTCAAGCAGATATATCAATAAATTATGCTTATTGTGTGGTCTAAAAATCCCCCATTTATATAAAGTCACATACTGCATATTTGAATATGCTTCATGTTATCATTTTTCTTATTTTTTTAGTTGTGCATAAGGACACAAATATTTGTTTGATTTTGACATCGTCAGAGACCAAAGGAACTACTGTTTGTGAAGCAACTACTTACTTAAATTTTTTTAAATCATAAATCAACGACTGTATGTCAGATTGGCTGAAACAAGGTCTCAAACTCTATGTTGAAGTCTATACTACGCAACTGTATAAAAAAATGAGATAATCGAGGTTACAATCACTCCACAACAGCACCACATATGTGGCATAATGTTTTCGAAGACCCTGTACAATGAAACGAAATTCGTTTTTCAAATGATGGGTTGGTTTTATAAAACGCCGTGGTTGTCTAAAGAATATAAAAATTATCAAATTGGTGCAGTAAAATCGTCAATCAATAAAAAATGATTAGCAAAGAGGAATTTGGTTACACAAATCAAACTTCATCCGCATCAAGCAAGTTTGGATCGTATTTTCTCCAATGCTGCCTTTACACTATCTGTTTAAAGATTTGAAGCCTATTCTCGGCTCTTCTTGTTTAATTGAAGCAGGAAGTTCTTCATGAAATTTGAAAAACCTCGAAAAGAACCAACGAATCTGAAGTATCAAAATATTTTTCAGTATAACAGCCACATTTCTTTTAAAGGCAAATGCATGATTTATGCCAGAGAGAATTACGAAATTATTTCTTTCTCAGACGGAATTGGCAACAATATTTGACAATCTGCAGAAGTATTTCTTCTAAGCGTGGTTTCCATTTGAATTTTTCTGCTCTTTAATGCTCGTTTTGGTCCTAAAACTAAAGCAAACAAGATGAGCACCAAATGGAAACGCACTTCAAAAACCAAGTCGAGCAACAAAAAACCTAAAAGAGCCAAGAAGGGCATCTGCTCTTTTTGTTTTTGAGATAGATTTGATTCCATCTCACAAACTAAAACGAGCAAGAATGCGCTGGCAAAGCCAAAGGCAAAGGAAGCAATCGCAAACACTCATCTAAAGCCAAAACGAGCAACAACAAGCATCAAAGAGCAAGAATGAGCATTTCGAACAGTGGTAGTCAGTCAGCCGTAATGTCAGAACGAGTGCAGAAGACGAAGAACAAAGAGCAAAGAGACTAAAGACAAGCAACAAAGGGCAAAGACGAGCAACAAAGAACCAGAAACGAGCAATAAGCGAGCAGAAGAAGTTCAAACGGAAACAAAGCTTTATTGCTTGTTTCGATTTTTCGTTACTTGTCTTGGTTTTTCTACTGCGTTGCTCGTTTTTGTTGCTCGTCTTTGCTCTTAGTTTCTTGTCATCTTGGTTTTTTCTGATTTTACGGCTGACCACATTCTTTTCAATCTCAATCACGACAGAAGTGCATTTAGGGATTTGAAATGCCCTTTCTTGGTTGTTGTTGCTCGTCTTGGCTTTAGATTAATGCTTCCATTTCCTTTCCGTTGCCTTTGGCTGCTCTTCCTCGCTCGCTTTGATTTTTGAGATAGAATCAGATGAGATCAACCTAAAAAACGAGGAACAGCAGATGCGGCCTTTGTTTGTTTTGGTTTGTTTGTTGCTCGTCTTGGGTAATTGAAGTGTGTTTCCATTTAGTTCTCATGTCGATTGTTTTGGTTTTAAGGCGTGGTTTCTTATCGAAATTGTTCCCCTCTTTATTGCTCGTTTTGAATTTTGTTGCTCATCGTCTTCGTTTGTTCAGAATGTACGACTGACTGATTTCCGCTGTTCGAAATGCTCTTTCTTGCTCGTTGTTCGTTGTTCGTTGTTCGTTGTTCGTTGTTCGTTGTTCGTTGTTCGTTGTTCGTTGTTCGTTGTTCGTTGTTCGTTGTTCATTGTTCGTTGTTCGTTGTTCGTTGTTCGTTGTTTGTTGTTTGTTGTTAGTTGTTCGTTGTTTGTTGTTAGTTGTTGCTTGTTTTTGTTTTTGGAGTGCGCACTCATGTTGTTCGTTTTAGTTTTAACGCCTAACGTAAAACCAACAGGAGTGATAAAGAGCGGAAGAAGTTTATATCGAAACCAGGCATTAACACATGGGCTAGCCTCAAAGTTTACTGNGTTGTTCGTTGTTCGTTGTTCGTTGTTTGTTGTTTGTTGTTAGTTGTTCGTTGTTTGTTGTTAGTTGTTGCTTGTTTTTGTTTTTGGAGTGCGCACTCATGTTGTTCGTTTTAGTTTTAACGCCTAACGTAAAACCAACAGGAGTGATAAAGAGCGGAAGAAGTTTATATCGAAACCAGGCATTAACACATGGGCTAGCCTCAAAGTTTACTGAGTAGGTCTTCAAGATATAATCAGAAAATTCGTTCAAATAATGTCTGATACTTTTTGGTAGAAAAAAATATGCTTAGACCATCATGCAAAGAATATACAGCATTCTTGTTTATGAAAGAAAGTTTTTTCCGATAAGCCTAAAAGTTTTATTGATTTCCAATAAGAATTTTATCAACTGATAGCTGATGAATTTAGTGCAATGGTAATTTTTCCTTCCTGACACTTTGATAGAGATTTTACAAAGCAACGACTGAAGCTGCACCTGTAAGGCGATGTTGCTTTGTTTCAGAACATCGATTTCAATACCGTGTGCGCCAAAAAAAAAAAAAATATCCACTTTTGGCAGGCCACAATAAATCGTATACTGGATCAATTTTGAAGATTTATGACTTAATCTTTAGCTAAAATCCAGAATTAGGTTCTGAGATTTTTTGTAAATTTTGTAGTCTTTTCCTTCTGGAGCTATAAGCGAGTGTCTTAAAATTTACGGTCTCGAAAACACTGAAAACAATCACAAATCGACAATTTTCTAAAGACTCGGCATGAATTGACATAGGGGAAACTTTTTCGTGGGGATTTGGGGATTTAGAGATCAATTAGATATATTCTGGTAATGCCCCCCTGCTAAATCTGTCTTTGGGATTCATGACCCAATTGGATTATCCATCTTACTCAACTTAGAGTTGGTCTTAGCAAATTAAACTTTCATAAATTCAAGCACAACTTTAGGGATACCATAAATCCAATGGGCCCTACGAACAATGGTGTTGAGAAAACGGAGCACTTTTTGTTGCTTTGCCCTTCCTTTGAATTTCAGCGTCGAAATCTTCTCGCTGGAGTTCATGCATTATGTTAATCTTTTAAACGAGGTTTTGCCGCAACTTTTACTATATGGTGATAAAGACCTTCCCAATGACCTCAACAGAAACATACTCGAGTTGACTCTACGATTCATCCAAAAATCTGGTCGATTCGATTAAGATCACTTTAGATTTAGTTATACCTCACTCAACCACCAAGTACGTTTCGTAAAGTCTCTTGTAGTAAAGTCCCGTTTCCTTAATTTTATCTCTGCAGTAGTAATTACGTGCAGTTGTATGTAATGGGTGGGTCGTGGGGTGTGTCGCTTGCTCGGGGAGTCGTGGCGTGAGGGCCACTCAACCGATTCGGTTTAACCCATCTTCAGGCCTTGACTGGGCCCGGACTTGAGTCTGTACGGTCAGAATCATCTATCTTTTAGCCATGTGAATCGGTTGGGTGATCCTTTGGGTACGGCTTTGCGGGTGGGTGATGCATTTGTCCTGATCCACCCAGTAGTTGTTATCTTTTTGCATGTAATGGCCCCGGGGCTGTCATGGTCTATTGCTCCCTGTTGTATCGTCCTTGTAGTATTTTGTAGAGTAATTTGTAGGTAGAGTAATTAGTAATACATCTTGTAAAATTTTTAATGGAATAAAACAAAATATACCGGGTGTCCCAAAAAAAAGTATACAGATTTGGTCGACCCTAGCCATGAGAATTTAGCGCGAATCAATCCGAAATCATTTTTAAAACATTCCTTAATAGTCAACTTGAACATAGATACCTTGTTTCTTGATATTGGTGCTTTGAGAGTTGAAATATTAATCTTCAAAGGACAAATTTGCCTCCACCTCCAAACCAGAGCTTTGGCGTTTTGGCCTAAGCAAATTTTTGATGCACAGCGAATAAGTCAACAATAGATTTGAAAAAAATTGAAATAGGAAGAGAAAAATTAAAAACTGCACATCAGATACGTTTTGCAAAATATAACTTGCGTGACACTTATCATCAAGGGAGCTCCGAAGTAACTTTCATTCATTTTAATATCAACAATTTATTTCACGAAGTTTACTTTGGAGCTCCCTTGATGATAAGTGTCACGTAAATTATATTTTTTTAACGCATCTGTTGTGCTGTTTTAATTGTTCTCCTCTTGTTTCAATTTTTTTCAAATCTATTGTTGACTTATTCGCTGTGCTTTAAGAATTTGCTTAGGCCAAAACGCCAAAGCTCTGGTTTGGAGGTGGAGGCAAATTTGTCCTTTGGAGATTAATATTTCAACTCTCAAAGTATCCATCTCTTTCCACTTTGTAACGGAATGGCGGATCCGGGAACTATGGGAAAGGGATCGGTCGGAAGGACTTCATGGAATAGACTTGGGGCAAGTCTAAGCAAAGTATAACTGGTCGATTTCTAAATTCCCAAATCACCACGAAAAAGTTTTCTCTTTAGTCCATTCGCGTCCAGTCTTTACAAAATCTGATCGACGTTTTTTGATCGCTTTCAGAGTTTTCGAGAACAAAATTTAAGAAACTAGCTTACGGAAGACTTAATTTATAAAATTATCAGAGTCTAATTCTGGATTTTAGCTAAAACTTAAGTTATAAATCTTAAAATTCGGTCCAGTATACGATTTATCGTGACCTGTCAAAGGTGGATAGCTTTTTGGCGCACACAGTAGATTCCTTGCTTTGTGAGAATTAGCTTTCCTTGAGAGTCTTTAAAGTTGTCCTTTCAATGTCACAACTTTGAAATCCCATTTCTGTCCTTATGTACTTCACTTCTTGGTCTGAAGAAGGAGGTCTTGACTTACTTTTGTTTTGGCGAACAGCAAACGTCACTTGTTTTGCAAGATGCTTGAAGACTTTCTTGCTGCACTGCCTCTTAATCAACTGCCACTAAATTTGGCTGCAATTTCCTCTTGATTTTCAAGAAGAAAAATGTAGTTGAATTTAGATATTTTTTGCTTGGGGCGTTCGCTTTCTAGTTTCTTAAACTCTCTGAAGTGTCATTATTGACAGCAGAGCTTATATACATTGCTCTTTTACATTCCTTTATGCTGATGTAAATGTTGTCTAAGTTTTTTCTTTACCACCTATGATAGATCAGCATAATTGAGGAAGGACTTTAAAAACATTGAGAAGAACAAGTTTGGGATGTTACTGCAGTGCCTTTTGCAGTAAGTATAGTCTCTTAAACTAATGGATTATTTTTATTATCATCAAGTAAACTCAGATTTTCACATTGATATACCGGGTATACCAAAATGATGTATAGACGTTTGACAAACTGTACAGTTATGATTTGTCGACCGATCTCAATGAATCACCAGTCATTTTGAAGAAGAAAGGCTAATTTAGATGAAATGAAGAAATATAATTCACTAAAATAGGTCATGACATACAGTAAAAACCTGCATATACGAAGCTTCCTCGAATAAGAACCTGCAGCCTGAAAACTTTAGTATTTACTCCTTTATGAAAGAACCTTCTCACCCTTGTTCTTGTAGAGCTTCTTATTTTGAAGAAAAAATGCATTGATATAGCTTTCAGCTTGGAAAATCCAGAACATTAATATGATTATCTGGTAAAATGAAAAGGATTATGCTCCTCAATAATCCAAGAGACTTGAACATGTCTGATTCCGCCACATTGCTAATGTTCCATCCTCTATCACAGTATTTTGATTTTAAACAGATAAATTTTAAAACTGCAAAGACAGAAACATAAACAAACTTTTCTGAGAAGATTTAAGAAAGTAATTTAAGAACTTACAGCCTGAATTCATGAATGTTATCATTTACATAAGAACCAAAGCAGCCTGGTTTGAAAAAGGTAGGTTCTTATATGCGGGTATTTACTGTACCGTTCTAGTTTTCTGGAACAATTTAATCTTAAGCTTTTTATGAGGAGTATCAAAAGGAACCACAAATTACGATCAATTTTTGGGCAGTTTTCATCTTTAAAATGATGACAATTGAATCAATTATCTTCTAAAAAGTATAAGTATCCACTTAAATATTTGTCATTTGTACTTGCAAGCTGAATTTGTACTTGCAATCTTAAAATAAAGTTATTTTAGAGTTATTTTCTACATCATATTTTCTCAATTAACTTTTTGGCAATTATGTATAATCCATTAAGATTGCTAAAATTAAAGCAATCATATACCAGATAAACATCAGAAACTGAGTATGATCTCCGTAAATTTGCCAAACCTCATTCTTCAAGAATCAAATGTATAGCAGGGATGGCTCAGTGATAGTGCGATTGACTACCAACCTGAATGTTGGTGGTCCCTGCCACGTCAAAGCTGCTACGCAGAATGAGGAGAATTGACTAATCTCTGTAATTCCAGGCTAAAAGAATCACGAGTGCAGTCACATTAAGAGGAATGACCAGGACAGTGCTGCAATAAGACTAGCTTCTCAGTGTTCCTAAAGAATAGCTTCGGATGCTAGGTAGAAATAAAGCAAATTTGTTTGAAGGCTTTTTTTAGGAGCTGCTTACGTCTACTGCTTTCAGATTGCGACTTTCATCCACATTACATCTATATCGAAAAATTGACTTGATAACTGTGTAACATTCTCCCAGACCAATTATCTTAATCTTATTTGACAAAATATATGTGTATTGTTATTTCTTGTAGGCTTGGAGTCGTTATGATGTCTCATGCGATCTTAAACACGACATTAACGTCTCCAACTTCTCCATGGCACAATATCGACAAAAACACCACGAAAGTTGACACAGGTAAGGAAAACAATTTCATTTTCAACGTTTCCTAAATGGTCCATCAACATTTCAACAACTACTCAGGCCCGTCGGAAGCAGGGGGGGGGCTGGGGGGCTTTAGCCCCCCCAATAATTTGCTGAAGTTTGTTCCTTTTTAGTAAAAAAGGCTGTTAAAAAGTTAAAAATGAAGACTTTAACTTATTTGTACCAGAGGAAGTTATCAGAGTTATCGAGCTATCACGTTTCTATAAAAAGAAACAGTCTATTTCTAAGTGATTTTGAGGTCCTATTTTCAAAATTTCCCGGGAAAGCCTTCCGTTAGTCGCAATCTTTTGCTCCTTTAGATGGCAGATTCTTCATAATAGAGGCGTTTTCCAACAATCTAAAGGGCGTGGTCACAAAAAATTTTCCCGGGGGCACGCCCCCGGACCCCCATTTTTGCTCGCTCCGCTCGCATCTAGTTTCAGCCCCCCCAATATGAATTTCATTCCAACGGGCCTGCTACTAGTCATTTTTGGCTAGCCTGCACTTTAGCAGACCAGCTTTCAATATGGGCAAGTTATGTGTCATAGGGTAAGGGTTTAGATCAGGACTAGGTCTTGGAAAAGGATTTTGTAGGATAAACGAGGGTAAGTTATAGGGTTAAGCCCAGTTTCCAGTCAGTGGAACTTCCCGAGCGGGCGGAAATTCTTTTGTTTAAGACAGAAAATGTCGCTTTCAAATCGAATAGAAATTTAAGGTTGAATGACTTTTGATTGTATAAAATTCCGCCCTCTCGGAAAAATCAGCCTTTAGTTATGGTAAGGTAGGGTTAGTTAGGGTAAGTTAGGGCTAGTTAGGGTAAGGTAGGGTTTAGTGATGGTTATTAGGGCATTTGTTCAAACACGTTCCCGAAAGATATGACACAAAGCTGGTCTGCTAAAGGGCAGTCGTCCAGCGGGTGGGGGGGGGGAGGAGGGGCTCTATAATTTGATAAAGTTTGTTCCATTTTGCCGAAAAAGGCTGTGAAAGTTAAGCTTATGGAAATGAGGATTTAAAGAAGTGAAGAGTCAAGGAAGTTATCAGAGATATCAAACTATCACGTTTTTGTTTATTACAACCAAAAAACAATCTATGCCTAAGTGATTTTTTTGAAGTCCTATTTTCAAGATTTCCCAAGAAAGCCTTACGTTAGTCGTCGTGATAAGTTGTTCTTTTTAGTTTTGAATTTTTCACAACAGGGTTGTCTTCCAACGATCTAAAGGACGTTGTAACAAAAATTATTCGTGGGCGCAACTTTCCGGACCCCCTTTTATACTTGCTCTGCTCACAATTGGTTTCAGCCCCCCCCCCCCACAATACGAATATCATTCCGAAGAGACTGTATTTACTATTAAAACATTTCCAAATTTTCAGGTGGATTGAACATGACATGTCCAAATTATCCAGATGAAGATGCCCCATTTTTCTGTGCTGATCGTCCAAAATGCTTCCCAATATCATGGAAATGCGATGGCGATGATGACTGCGGAGACCGTTCTGATGAAATTGACTGCCGTGAGTGCACAACTCTCATTTTAGTACACGTACGAGATGTCTATACAACGTAAACACGTTGAAAAATCAGCAAAATCCGGTACTATCGTTGAAATTTCCTTTTGCTCTACTTTTCAATTTTCAAATTACTTTTAAAAGTAATACGGGTTTTGTTCTTATTTCTTAAAGGGTAGATAAAAATATCTTGAAAAACCAAGTTTTGAACCACACGAGATAGATGATAATTGATAACAGAAATAACTTTGCAAGGTTTCTAATAACATTCAGTTCTTCCACTACCGTGTGCATTCCTTTCTAACATTCAAGACCAACGGAAATGCTTAATATAGACCAAAAATATTTCTAAAAATCAGCTGAAAATGTTCGATTTTCTGTGATTTTTGAAACGTGTCTACTTTTTTAGAACACCCGGCAGTACCTTCGAAGTAATATACACAGACACACCAGGTGAGCCAGAAAGAAGTTTCACACTTTTGAAAATTCATAGCACCAAGATTACTGGATGGATTTGAATGAATGAAATTCTACTTAAAACCAAAGCCGAAAGAGCGAAGTATTTTTGCGATTTTTCTCGCGTTTTTATGAGCACAGAAGATATAGGTAAATTCAACTTTACGAAAATTTCTTTCTTATGAAATGCCTGGTAAGGGCCTAAACACTTGATCAAATTGTAAGGAATCTTCTCACACAGAACAATACACAAGGTCGTTTCATCTCTCTCGAGAGTTATAGAAAATTGATTTTCAAATAAATACAAAAGTTTTTCAACCCCATGGCAATAAATGTGCAGATGATTTGTCTTATCAGTGAAAAAGTTTACTTCCTTTGTTGTTCTCTGCGAAGAATTCCTTTACAATTTGATCAGTGTTTTAGCACCTTTTTCAAGCATTTCGCAACAAGAAATATTTGAAAAGTCAAATTTACCTGTATTTTCAGTACTAAAAAAAACTCGAAAAAATAAAAAAAATTCTTCAATCTCTCAGCTATCATGAACAATTTGATTCATTCCAATCCATCCAGTATTCTTGTTGCTATGAGTTTTCAAATGTAGGAACCTTTTTCTGTCTCATCCGGTAGTGTTTGTGAATGCTTTTGAGGAATCAATCTTAATCGATCATGTTGTAGTTGCAGTCGCTGGAGTCGCTGGAGTCGCTGGGGTCGTTGGGAAGAACGACTCAAAAGACCCAAAAAAATGAATGTGAACGGTAACAACTCAGTCGTTGGTGTCGTCAGGGACATTGGGAGTTTATTTCCGCCGTTCACATTCAGTATTTTGGGTCTCTTGGGACATCTGTTCCAGCGACTTCAAAGACCTAGTGTGAACCAGGCTTTAGATCTGAAAGCATTCTCGGCATTCTGGATCTTTTTATAGGCTATCTGTCATTGTCTTAGCTGTGATGTAATTGATTTTGAATAATATCTTTGCTTCTATGAAACAAAACTTTATCAAAATGGTATACAAGTCTAAGATAAGAGTTCGAAGTTTCAAACATTTAAATTTTAAAAGTCTCCATGTGGTACAGATTCCAAATCTTGTTTTCAAATCCGTATAAGCAGTTTGCTCGGATATTCCTTGGGAATAGGATCTGAAATGTTTATAAATATTAAGAAACTGCCATAAAATGCTCCCCTAGTATTTTCTCTTGCATTCAGAAAAATATAAACTATGGAATCCAGCAGAAGTAGACTGTTAATCTCTATACATATTACGATATTTACGAGTATTTCGATGTGTCTCAGAAATTTCTCCCCAATCAGATCCAACTCCAAACGAAACTATATGTAGAAACTATATCTCAAGACCAATTTCAACTACTGGCCTAATTCTGATAAGTTCTCCTCCAAAAACGTATGTATCTAGCAACTCCCAAAACAACTGACCATGACGTAAAAATGTCCCGTGGGGTATAATGATAATGATGATAATCATTCAAAATGTCACGACCAATTACAATTACCCCATTCATATAGAGCACATCAGGCAGACAAAGACCTAAAACATAACACTTAGATTTAATTTCATTCTAATTCATTAAGTATCTCAGGCTATGTGAATATTCAAACGCGTTAACATTTTTGGTCGAAAAGTTGATTAATTCTTGCAACCGATGTTACCGCTATAATAAAAGTGATAATTTCTCAACATTTAGCACCAACTAGAGCACCAAGAATTTCGAAAGTTGTTGCTGGACGAAAGAAGTTCACTCTTTCAATCGAGGTTAGTGAATTTTACAGTCTGTTCACTCAAAGTATCGACCATTCTCAAAGCATGTTGTGATAAACCAACATATAGGGTTCAAAATTGGGCTTATTCTTATTCAAACATGGATACAAATAATCTTTCAGTTTTGGTAAAGGCCCTTTTGGGATGTGAAGACTGCCCAGAAAGAGGCTGCAATGACAGGGTCAACTTGAACCTCTCCAACTTGAAAAACCAATAAATTAAACGCTGTGGCTAATGGCTTTTGGTTGATTGATTGAGTGATTAGACAGTGCATTTGTATGCATCTTCGAAGCTACATTTTTGCCAAAGTAGTTGGTTACACTCATATCTGGTACCGATTCCTATCAAACTATTGCAACAGTTGAAGACGTTCAACGTTTTCGATGTATAAGAGACACCCATGTAGGGACTGGTGTATTGTTTTTAAATAATTATCCCATTAAAACATGAATTTGCAGCATTCTAGCAGTATTAATTTTGAATCAAAATTGGTTTCTACAAGGGTACGTTATTGGAAAGAGTCTAGCTCAGATTTTTACTTGCAACAGTGGAAATCAGCTCTGGTGAGAGATGTAAAAGTGAAGATTGAGTGACAAGTGAGACATTTTCTTGTTCCGAGTGTCCCAAAAAAAGTTCCGATGTTTGCAGAGGTGCTATAGAGGAGTTTTCTTTTACATTTTAAATCAAAATGTTCTGTTTTTACTTTCTTCTAACAGAAGAGACTTCAACTTAATGCTTGGTACCTCGTTTGACCATATCTACTCAATACTCGCTGAGATATAACAAACAAAACCAAATTTAGGTCCCTCTCCGAACCACAGGGCAGTCATTTCAATGTCTTTCTAAAATTCTAATAATCATTGTTACGGGATTTCCAGCAGCCACTCCAAATTTAAGTGCTACTATTTGTTGATAGTAATTTCAGTCAAATACCTTCAAGCTGTAAGCCACTTGCATTAGGAAAGCCAAAAGCAAAAGCTAATGTTTCACATCAACCAGAACGACCCATAAATAACATTTATACCAGACTCAAAGCTGTATGTTACATACTTTCAGTATTATTGCAGAAAGTCTACTTTGACTCATGGATTTAGAACATGAAAAATCTACTGATCGATGATAAAGTCTGCCAATTGAACAGGAAGTAGGGAATTCTTCTACAATTATCTCAATAATCCAAAAATGTATTTGTTTTGCTCATTATCAAAACACTCTGGTTGTCCAGAAGGCTTACATTTTGGCTTTAACTGGCTATAGCTCATTTACTATTGAATAGAATTGGGCAAACAAGGTACCAAACTTTAATTTGAAGCCTCTTCTAGTGGAGCAACATTAGCCTGCGTGCAGCCTCAACGCTCCTCACCCAAAGAGTAGATCATCATCATCATCATTAATTTATTTATACAGTAGGCGAGAATTAATTATAGCTAAATTTACAGCTAATTTAAGCCTACTCTACAATACAATATATACAATATTAAAGAAAAAATAAATTAAAATATATTAAGGCTAATTACATGAGGATAAAAACATAAAAGTCTATCCTGTTAGGAACCCAACTTGTGGTATATATACCTTGCAAAGCCTGCAGTTGCACTTGTCACCTTTCCAGCACCTTATTTAGGAGCGTTGAGGCTGCACGCAGGCTAAGGAAAATAAAATATGAAAATTTGAAAATGTGTCTCATACACANGGGCAAACAAGGTACCAAACTTTAATTTGAAGCCTCTTCTAGTGGAGCAACATTAGCCTGCGTGCAGCCTCAACGCTCCTCACCCAAAGAGTAGATCATCATCATCATCATTAATTTATTTATACAGTAGGCGAGAATTAATTATAGCTAAATTTACAGCTAATTTAAGCCTACTCTACAATACAATATATACAATATTAAAGAAAAAATAAATTAAAATATATTAAGGCTAATTACATGAGGATAAAAACATAAAAGTCTATCCTGTTAGGAACCCAACTTGTGGTATATATACCTTGCAAAGCCTGCAGTTGCACTTGTCACCTTTCCAGCACCTTATAGAGGAGCGTTGAGGCTGCACGCAGGCTAAGGAAAATAAAATATGAAAATTTGAAAATGTGTCTCATACACAGCAGCTCTATAAACATCAGACATTTTTTTAGGATGCCAGGTGTACCTACCGTATGGACATGACCTTCAGTGTGGCATGGTGGCCGGGGGGGGGGGTGCAAGGGGCACGTTCGCCCCAGCGACGTGAAAAGATGGGGGCGCCGAGGCCGCCCAACGTTTTAAGAGGGCGCCAAAAAGCCCGAATGTAAGCTTGGTTCAGACTAAAGTGAAATAGCGCTAGAATGCATTGGAAATACGAGGAAAAAAGGATGGAACTTATTTTGTCTCAATTTGAGATTTTACAGGCGCCTTTGAAGACGTTTGGATGGAATCAAAAAGTCATTACTCTCTAAAATTGTAAAGTAATTACATTTGGAAGCAATAACTCACTAAAAATGCATTTAAAGTGTGCACGAGAATGCTCTCACTATCTCAATTCTAGCACGTTTTTACTCTAGTGTGAACCAAGCTTAAACTCAAGGAAAAATGTCTTGGAATATCTTCCAAAACTAATTTTCTTTCAAATCAAACAAGTCCGGTGCATGTGAGAAAGTAGAATCGAAGGTGCTGTGGGCATCTGTCTTCAGGAAGGGGGTTTAGGACGTTGATATCATTTGTACATTCCTTGCCTCACTGCAACGACATTAGTGTATCAATCGTGTTCTTGAAGCTGAAAATTTCACGCTGAAGTTTCATTCTCTTGGGATTTAGAATCGCTAAATCTATTTTATCGGGGCTGGAGCCTTAGTGAATATCAATTGTCACCAGCTGTGCAAAAGATAAAGATAGGTAATCAATCATGCAATTTCATTAGTTTACTTATATAACAAGGCATTTTTTCGATCACTTTACTTATATAACAAGGCACTAATTGCAAAAATTTGCTCGAGAAGACTCTCGATATCGCGTCCCTTTTTCTCACTTAAAAAGGTGACATTTTCACAAGTGGGGCTTTTCCAATGATTTAAAGGGCGTGGTCTCAAAAATGTTTGCTCGCTCCAATCGCATTGAGATTTAGCCCCTCCCCAAGCTGTATGATATTTGTTCAAATGGGACTGCTAAGGAATTGTCATCATTTGGTTTCAATGCATTGTCTGAAGAAAGAATTAGCCTTCAAAAGTCTGGATATGTTGCACAACAGACAATTGTCACAGTTTTCTTGGGGGCGTCAAAATAGGTTGTGCCCCCAGACAATTTGGAGCCAGCACGCCACTGATGACCTTGACCTTGACCTGAAAAAAGTATGAACTTTCAACCAAGCATGACCTTTCAACCAAAAATAGTGAAAACTAGCATTTTCTATCTTTCCAAATCGACCGCATATGGTTTTCTTTAAAAGATTTTCAGCCCTATCTATGCAAGGAGAACTGTTTATTTATAACTGTTAAAGACCCTCTGCTAACATACAGGCTTTGCACGCTTTCCTTGCTGTGTGTGCAAGATAAACAACTTTCCAAACAACTTTCTTTTCTCGGCAACAAAGAAATGCCACTTGCGAGGTATGCCTATTGCAAAGGCCCCTTTTCAAATTTGAGAAAGGGAAAATTCAAAAATTCGGACTCTATGGCTGTTTCTACGTTAAAGACTCCTTGTCAACCACGATCCTTTGTGCGCCGAATGAAAAGCAAGGAAAAGAGAACCTAGGCCAGAGACGATTTTTCGATAATATGAAAGTCGACTTTGGCGCCAAGAAGGATCATGGTTAGCAGAGAGCCTTTAAGAGAGAATTAATGATTATTTGTTTCAATAGTGCATCATCCAGTATTTTGGTAACTTTTCTCAAACATGGCTTGCACATAATGGCACTGCCCTTACATTTGGGGATAAAGCATACCGTTTCATACCAAATAACCTGATATCCAATTTTATACTGTACCTATGATATGATCTTCGTCATTTTTTCAGACTACAAATCTTTCTTTTGCGAACAATACGCTGTTGGGCTACACTGTCAACATGAAATGCGTGTCAACTGATGAAACAAGACTTTGTGAAGATGCATCTTCGAGATCATTCAATGTAACAAGCTTTCCAAAAGATACGATTATTGTACAGAGCGTTAGCTCTTGGACACAATTTGTAGTTTCTGTTTCAGTCTATAACATATTTGGTTCAAGCCCACGGAGTAATGCAATTGAGATAACAACGCTCGAAGAGGGTATGTAAAGCATTGTGATCTTCCATATCCATAAATCAGGCTACTAAAGAAAATAGCCGTCGTTTGCAAAAATGTGCTATTATCAAAGTTTATCTACCAATTTCAGAGTACCATAAGTCATCTTAGATGGAAAGGCTAACTTTAGATGGAAAGGCTAACTTTCCATCTTATCGAGAAGTTGAGAACTGGCAAAGCTTGATCGTAGGTTTCATTTACTTTTCAAGCTTCTATGCAAAATTGCCGATAGCTCTTGTATAGTTTGATCGATTTCAATGGGGGAGGGGGGGGGGGGGGAATTTTCAAATTCAAGTTGATTCTTTAGCAATAAAATAACACATAAATTCGTTGAATTTGATGGGCGATTGATGATTCTACTTTTTGGCAAAAGCTGATAATAAATTTGACTGAGTGGACAGTTGATTAAATATGAACAAGTTTACGAAATTCAAAGGAATGTACAGACCAAGAAAAACATCGTAGTTCAACATACTTATCGCATAGTTTTTGCAATAACTAAAATGAAAGGTATAAACCTTGATAGTGCTAATTCTCAAGAAGCTGCAATATCTGCCCTTTAAATTTCCTGTCCCAATTAGATTAAAATCACCATTAGAATTCTATCACAAATTTTGCTTCTGTTTAGGGCTTTTCTAGCATCTACCTCTGCCCTCTACCTAATGTAGCGATAAAGTTTAAAGTTTGCTTCAGACTAACTTTTAAAAGTTTTCGGAAACCACCTTTAATTATTTATTGAAGTTTTCAAAATAATGAAAGTCAGGTGTTTGTATTTTGATCATATCGTTTGCTTGACATAACAATCTCAAATCGATACTTCTTCCGTTTGTTTCAGCACCATCAAAAGAACCAACAATTCTGTCGTATGTGCCAGGAGGAAGACACATCACGTTGACGATAGAGGTTTGTAGCTATTGTAAAGATTTCAGTGTACAGAAATATAAAATCTTGAAGCTTTTCATTTATGCTAGTTGTTGTAGGAATCATCCTGAGAGAATTTGAACATAGAAGAACGAACAGCGAAGGCCATAAGAGATGCTTTTCAACCATTGGCAATATCGAGACAAATTATTTCGTTTCTTGCGTTTCAAATAAGTGCTTCTTTGAAGGGAAGTTGCCTTGTAAAGTTTTCTGTCATTTGAAGGTAGACAATACTATACTATTAAATATTTTATTTTCCTTTTGAATTTATTCAATTTGTCAGCATCTGAAATGGGTGACGTCATTTTAGGTTGTTTATCTAATTCGATCGCCAAAAAAGAGGAAATTATATATTTACATATCTAATCATGATATAAACTTATTATTTTACATAAAAAACCAGTCTTTAGCAATGATCCTGCGTGTGAGTACAACAAGGGGAAGCTGAACAATAGGAATTTCAATTCTCGCATACTTCGACTGTCAATTAAACATTTCATGCTCAGCTTCTGAATTATATACATACAATCCGCTGGCAGATGCTTAGATATGTCCTTCTTTCGAAAAAATTTAAAAATTTAGTAAACGTTGCTTCAAACGTTTCGATATGTGATCTTTATCATTTAGCTGCTATTACGATAATTTGGGGCCTGAATATATACCAGTTTTACAATGGAGCTAACAAAGCAAAATCGATCAAACAAGGCGACCTGCCTAATACAATCTGCGAAAAGCAAATAAAGAGGCGGTGGGCCGAAAGGAAAAAGACAATAGCGACAGAATAGCGGTGATCATGAAAGATAAGAAAAGATACCACCGACTAAAGGATGGATCCCAAGATTGGTAGGAAAAACACTACGATATTAAAAACACATCAAAAAAACAAAAGAATAATAACAAGAACAAAGAGTACAGTACATTTACATAATATTAGAATTTTATCAAAATTGTTAGAAAATTGCATCATTTTCAATCAGCGCGTCACGTAATCAAGGTATGGATAATTAACGCCAAGTAAACAATTGATGACTTATATTAACGAGGTTTTTTTAAATAGGCGTTAATTTCTTGCAGCGAAAATTTGCTATGATAAGATACTTTTTGAAGATTTCATAGTCGACAAATGGCTTTATTATAGCCGATGAACCAATGATGCATCCTTCGGCAAACCTGGTCACTCATTACTATCTTCGCTCAAAGAAACTTCCTACTATTTTTCAGAAATTCGACTCTTCTTATGCTAATGGCAAGCTCCTTGGGTATCATATTGAATTGAAATGTTTGCCAAGTACTACGACAAGACCATGTGGAGATGTGTTTCAAAGATCATTGAACACTACAACATACCCGACAAGTCAAATCATAATTAGAGATGTAAAACCATGGACAAGATACAATTTAACGATTTCTGTCTATAACAAAGCCGGCTTTAGTCCATCCAGTTACAGAGAACTAACGACGCTCGAAGAGAGTAAGTATCAAGTAATGTACCGGGTGATGAGGCAGAAAATGTTTTGACTTTTGACAAATCAATAAAATTCGCTTTTGCTATTGATCTTTATAAATTTCTTCTTTCTCTAAGTTATATCAAAGGTCAAATTAATTTTTAGCAATAATAAACAGTATGACGAATGATGTTAAATACTTTAAATCTAAATAATAGATAGAAAACCCCTATTTTGAGATATTGGCTTTACAAGAAATCGTAAGGCATGCTTGGAATTTTTAATCGTACTATTTTGTAGTAACTGGCAGTTCACTCGCGATGACCAGATTAATTTTCTGAATTCGACTGGAAAATAGGATAGATCTGTTAAAAAATTATATTGGGTCTCCTGGTATGCTGCAAAATCAATTAGATAACAATCCTTCAGAAGTTTACCAATTAAAATCTGTGGATAGGATAACTAATATCCTTAATAGAATTTGATCTTTGATGCCTCACTTCAAAAAGAAAAATAAGCATTAATATAAATTTTTGATTTCTAAAACTTTTTTCAAACGCTGAATTCTTTTTGAAACACTCAACACCGAAAAAATGCTCACCTCAATTCAGATACCAGCACATTTTGTTCAGTTTCAGTGTTACTCAGGTTTAACTACTGATGTCAAAAATTGTTTCACTTCTCTCACTTAACCCTAATCCATATGGGGGGGGGGGGTGGAATCCACCCCCCCTCGAGGTTTTTCTTGCAGCGTTTTTCAACGGCGTCAGCTATGTCCCCCCAACCTCCCTGACTTTTATAGATTATCTATTAGCTACATTTTGATGAAAAAAAATTTGAACAATAGACCTCACAGGTCACGTGACATGCCCATATTTGGAAGCAGGTAACAGCAAAATCATTGTTTTTGATGATTTCAAGGGCAAGATTTGATCAAATTATGAAGTATTATATATCAAACGAATCAGCAAACAAAGGGCTTTAACTTGATACCGGAATTTCTGGAATTTGATGACGTTAGCATTTTTTTATTATGACGTCATTTAGGCCGCCATTTTGGACTAATTAGCAAATTTTTTGAATTTTGTTCAACTTTTTCAATTACAAACACCCCAATGATGCATTTGTGATGGATTATCACCATATTGCCGCTTCTTTTTGCTTATTTTTACATTGAACAAGTTTATCACATAAATTACGTCATCAGAATTGAATAATTTCTACCAAAATAACATTCCAAAATCACTATTTACAATAAAATAACATTTTTCAGCAAGTATTCTAACAAACTAGACCAAAAACCGCATACATTTCCTGCAAAATCTTCCTTAAACTCAAATTTAAGTAGAGAACCTGATTTTCGTCAATTTTCAACTTTATGACGTCACTGTGACGTCATAGGGTGTGGCAACCACACCCAAATTGTGCTACATGTTACAAAATACTTGCTCTATAACTGTGCCAAGTTATATTGAATTCTGGTTAGTCTAAGGCTGTTTTCAGAGGGGGGGGGTGGAATCCACCCCCCCCATAAATGGTAGCTTGAAAAAAGCCCATATGGATTAGGGTTAAGAGCTATGATATAGACAATGAAATTAAAATTTTAGTAATTTTTATGGCAAGAATTAAAAAAATTACTTAAATCGATTGTATCCTAACAGAAAAAACTCCTATATTCAGAGGAGCAGATGTTTCTCTTTGCACCTCAGTCATGCAAGGAAACGAACAACCTTTTTGTTCCTCTTGTTCATATTGCAGTAAGAATAGAAATTATGGTCCTGAAAACCTTTCAAGATCACAATAATAATAATAATAATAGAAATATTTATCATGGGTAAAACTTGTAAGTGCTACAAGGACTGTACTGTTATCAAATCTGATACGATTTAACGTTCTTCTCCTAGTCTTAGATTGCCTTTTTCAAAGTTTAAGTCAAAGTTTATCACATTTTCATTGTTGTAGAACCATCAGCAGCTCCTACAATTTCGCAAATCATTCCAAGGAAAAATGAAATTACGCTCACTATAACGGTAAGTTCAATCATTAATCAACCTTGTGTTGCGTGTATTCTGTGCACTGTTCGTGGATAGGTTTTTAATAGCTGCATCAAACTCATTAATTGAATTTGAGAACAATATTTTCATGGCTATATTTTGTAATAGTTGTCAATAAGGGCAGTCGAAAGAACATAAGAAGACTGTATCATCCTGAGAATTCAGTCAGGCTGCTTTTGAGATCATAAACTAACCCTAACCCTAACCCTAACCCTAACCCTGTCTCAACAAATCTCGTTTCTCGTTTCTCGAGATCTCGTTTGTAGGAAGCGACCCTAACATACAGCTGGGGGTCGAAGATCTGAATTATTTAAAAGATTGGCTCTAGGGAAACAAACTATCCTTGAATGTCCTTAAAACTCACGCAATGGTAGTTGGATCCCGTCCAAAGCTTAAAATGATTTCTGATGAAGTCGTTGAGCAGCCTTCCTTCTCTATAAATGGCACTCAGATAAAGGTCGTTGAGAACACTAAATACCTCGGTGTTCAGTTGGACAGTCATCTTGTTTGGGATGAACATATAAACTGTATATGAGAACTAAAGTCTCTCGAGCTTTAGGTTTTTTGAAGTATGCAAAGAAATTTCTCACAAAAGAAACGCTAAGTAAAATGTACAGAGGAATTGTGGAGCCCCATTTTCGCTATTGTTGCTCAGTGTGGGGATGTTGTGGGAAAATTCAAATTGAGACCCGCCAAAAGTTGCAAAATCGTGCTACCAGAATTGTTACAAATAGCAGCTATGATGTTGACATTTTTAAAACATTACTCGATAGTTAACTTGAACATAGATACCTTGTTTGTCGACATTGGTGCTTTGAGAGTAGATATATTAATCTTCAAAGGACAAATTTGCCTCCACCTCCAATCCAGAGCTTTGGCGTTT
>REGM01000068.1:709357-731087 GCA_004194415.1 Aurelia aurita
TAGATCGTTTCTGCTACCCATGGGCTGATGTTATGTCGTATACGAGCCAGCAATTTTGTTCTTGACAACACTTTCTTGTAAGTCTTCGCGAGATGGTCTTTCATGGTCAAACTTTTGTCCATAGTAACACCAAGATATTCATACGAGTCCGATTCGCTGATCACCTTGTCGTTTAACAAAATGCTTACTTCCTCCGACTTTGCGAGCTTTTGGTGTGTTCCGAATAATACAAATTCAGTTTTTGTTTTCTTCAGGTTAAGAACGAGATTGTTACTTGTGAACCATTTTGCAACGTTGTTAAATTCGGTATTCAACGTTTCCTCAATTCTTTTGCTGTCTTTATCGGATGTAAATATAACTGTATCATCAGCATAGAGTAAAATCTTACAATTCTTGATTTGTTCAGTGATATCATTTATCACTATTGTAAACAGCAGTGGACCCAATATGGATCCTTGCGGAACTCCACAACTGATTGACTGTCTTTCGGAGCATGTACTTTGAAAAGATACAAACTGTTGCCTGTTGAACAGATAACTTTCAAACCATGTAAGTTCTTTTCCATAAACTCCATATACGGGCAATTTGGCTAGCAATGTTGCATGATCTATTGTGTCGAACGCACGAGTAACTAACGAGTAATGTTTTAAAAATGATTTTGGATTGATTCATGCTAAATTCTGATCGTCAGGGTTGACCAAATCTGTATAATTTTTTTTGGGACACCCGGTATGTGTATATGTATTGTTAGCTAGAGAGAACAATTCAAATTCAAATAAGATGAACAAACAAGCAAACAAACAAACAAATAAATAAACAAACACACAAACAAACAAACAAATGTCATACTGTTTCATTTCAGAACATCAATTCTGCTTATGCGAATGGAGTATTGTTGGGTTATTTTGTTAGATTGCGATGCATGGAGGGTGATAAAACCAGAAATTGTAGAAGGGAGTTATGGACGTACACAAACAAAGAAGTTCTTAAAGATGAAATCAAAATACGAAACCTTACTTCCTGGACAAAATTCCAAGTAAAAATTTATGTATATAACAAAGTTGGTAATGGCCCATACAGCAGTGTAAAGACGACAACGACGCTTGAAGAGAGTGAGTATTTGTTATGAATGTTTGTCGTATCTTAAAGCAAATGAACTGGATTAAAAAGAAAGGAACATAATATTTGCCTAATTTCCATGAAAATGGAAAGAATTGCTGCCATAGATGATCGAACAATATCACAAATAATGGAGTATGGTCTTATTTTGCTCTATTTTTGGACCAGATCTTCATATCTACGTTCATTTACATTAAGATTTGCTTCGCCCTATTTGGACCAGGTTCTTTTTACTGTTGTCAAGGATGGTGGGGGCTGCTTCGGTCCTCCCCTGCACTCAAAAAAATAAGGGTGCTACATAGGGTGTTTCAAAAAACCTTGGGGTTGTTTATGCCTATAGGTTTTTTAAAAAACCTTCAAAGGTTTTTTGGGAGAAGGGGTGTTTGGGTGGGGTGTTCTCAATAACCCTAAGGTTTTTCAGACTCTTGAAAAACCTTTTAGGGTTTTTTCTTGTTCAACATGACCAAAAGGTTTTTACTAAAACCTTTAAGGGTTATTGATATGAAGGAAACTTTCAAAAGAACCCTTTAAGGTTTTTTGTTCATCGTCATGGAAGGTCTTTGCGAAGCGAAAACCTGCAAAGGTTGTCTGGGATATAAAGTAATTTCACGATGGCAGAGATGTAGAATTTTTGGCACAGATTGCCTTTAATTCGAATGTTGTTTAGGACTAGGATCTTTATACTATGAAAACAACAAGGACTCACGGCCAACCAGATTCTAAAAAATGAGGGACTAAAAAATTCTTACGAAAAGTCTGAAGAAAAATCGAACGTCTTCCATCATTCGAACTTCATACGAAAAATGGAATGTTGCTTCGAACGTCGCTTCGCTTCGAAAAGTCGAACTTTGATCTAATCAGCCAATCAAACGCTAAGAATAGCCACGTGGTCTAGCCATAGAAGCGCGAATTTTCGATCTGGCGTCAGCACGAAGTCTTCAGTTTCTTGTCGATTTTCAACAACAGCCTTTCAAGAACTCACAAGGATGCTTTCAATACACAAGAAACCGAAGTAGCAGATAAAATTCAAACAAGTTCCAACAAAACATTGGTAAGTTTCTTCACAGTGTTGCTTTTACTCCCAGTTATTTGCTGTGTCAAAATTTCTCAGAGAGAACCACACAGACTTTTGTTTTTAGAGGCCTAAAATTGAATTCATCCATGCATGCCTCCTCATCAAGTTTTCAAACTGTCCATATTGCTCTGAACCGTTTCGTGAGGGAACTTCGTACAAATATCCATATGAATGTACGTACCATACTACCGTATAAGCTATACACCTGCTAAGACCCATGGGGGCCATGGCCTAATATGGGATGATGAAATAAACTTGTTTAGTCTAGCTTTGTTACACAAAAGAAGTATGTTTTGCTTCAGTAGCCAACTAGCCTATATAGCCAATACCGTCTTGATTTCAGTTCATTTTCCAAGATGGCGATACTTCGTGTTGTGAAAGTCTGGCCTGTATGAATGAATAAAATATGAGGCCCTGGCGCCGGCTTCAAAACAAAAACAATTGGTAGAAAACCAGGTAAACCATGCAGCAAACTTAAATTCTTTTTCTTACTTTTGCTCGCAATAAAAGAAATATGTTTGGCTAAGTTTTACGTTCAGTTAGGCCTAGCCCCCCTTTATAGAAAGAAGAAAACCTTCGAAGTTGTCTTCTAAAGTTTAATAAGTTGCTGGCCTGCAAAAATTTTAAAATATGAACCTTCTTATATATACCAGTTTGGACTTCCTTTGGTCAATAGCCCCCAAAGAAGTGGCTTGTTTGACACAGAAGAGATTCAAGGTGTATACTGTACACGCATTTCTTTTATAAGAAACCGCTTACAAGAAACTGCGTGCCACACTCAACTGTAATTTGCAACTTTAATTTTCCCAGCCCAGGTCCCTTAAAACTTTTTTGACATTTCTCAGTTTCGACAAATGTTTTGAACCTGTTTTGAGTGCAAATTCTGTTAATACTTGCTTTGAGATTTGCTTTGAGCAAAATGACAAACTCGTCTGTTGACTTTATGAGTTGGGAGTGCAAATTTTTCTTTGCAAAAATCAAAATTTTGCCAATATTGTGAAATAATGATAAGTACCTACTGACAAAATTTTGATGTAGAAATTCTTCTAAGTACAATTCAGATGTCATCAAAATTCACGTATTTTTTAGAAACAAGAAACTAAGAAATTGACCCAGTACAGAAAGTTTCTTAAAATTATCATAATTTTTAGAACTGAAAGTTTCTTTACATTTTCTTAGAAGATTCCTCTCCTCAAGTTAATGTTGTACTTATCGGTGGGGAGTCTCCTGTGCCTTGGTAAATATTTCATCGACAGTTTGTGAAACGACGCCTCTGTTTACTTTATGCATTATTCTACTGGGTGAGTAAAAAAACAATCCCCGTTTGAAAAGCCACGGCTCCATGGATATAAAAACGATGATGTTGGCAAATACATTATTTAATGGTGGACATGTTCAAATCCATTTTAAAATTTACTTGACTGAAATCGGCCACTCCGTTCTGAAATTATAAGGGATTTTCTCGAGAAAGCCCCTTCAAGAAACCTTCAAAACAGGCCGAAAATGGCGAACAAGTTTTCCCAATATTTCTACCTTACAGCAATGACTTCAACACGTTTTAGCATGTGTTATCCTCTTGGGAGGATGAAATTGCCCGTAATAATGTTGTTGTGCTCCCAGCGCCCTGTAGGAATGACACTTTCATCCTCTCAAAGGGATAACACGTGCAAAAGCATGAAAAGCCATTGCTGTAGGGAAGAAAAGTTGGTCATCATTTTATTCTTGTTTTGAAGGTTTCTTGAAGAGGATTTCTTGAGAAAATCCGTCACAATTTCAGAACGGAGTGTCCGATTTCAGTCAAATAAAATTTAAAATTTATTTGAACATGTCCACCATTAAATGATATATTTGCCAATATTATCGTCTTGATGTCCAGGGAGCAGTGGCCTTTCAAACAGGGATTGTTTTTTTTACTCACCCGGTAGTAGTACCAAATAATATAGTACAAGAAAAGTTGCGTTATGAATCGGGCTAAATTAAAAAGCTTCAGACGAAATGAAAAGTTTCTTAGTGATATTTTTCCAGTACTAGACTTTCTTAATTTGTTTGTGATTTGAGAGTTGAGTTTTTTTGTTGAGGGTTTCATATAACAAAATGTATATCAGGGGACGGTTTACTTTGAATATCTCAGCAACAGCAGTTTTTTTCGCAATCCTCGTTAAAGAATAAAACATGTACATTAATTGATGCTACAATTTCTCTTTTCAAGGCTTGAGGAAAAGACCAGTAGAAGATCTGCATTCTGTCAAGGAGACAAGATGTGAACCAACATCATCGAGTATCACTACTTTAATGAACTAGGTACTGTATGTTAAGAAGAATTGTCTAAATATTTGTTAACTGGACTTTAGAAGTTTTCTTTGAACATTTGAAGGCTTTTGTTGACTTTCTTGAATATTAGAAATCACACATCTTTTTGAGAGAAACTGTAGTAGCCTCTTCCAGAAAATTAAGAAACTCTACTACAAGTGATTAGAGATCATTTCGAAGTCAAAAAACGTTTTGCACTTTTTGGTTATGGGTTGCAAGGTAGGTCTTTACTGTAAAGGAAAACATTTTTTCAACCCAAGTAATACTAAAAAGTATAATTTTTTATCCTTTGGTTCTTTCTTCTAGTTCTCTGGGCTCAAAGAGAAATAATAGTGGTCTTGAACGACTAATGATAAATTGTGAAATTCTATTTTATGAAAAATCAAGAAACTCTGTGATAAAGTTTCACTAAGAATGGTACCTAAAATTAGCAAACCTGGACTTGCTACAAGTCTCTCTCATTTCGCATTTTCCGGACTATTCGGACTAAAAAGAGAGAGAGACTTGTAGCAAGTCCATAGCAAACCCAACTACAAAGCCCAGAGCCAAGTTTCTAACAAAAATATGAGTGTAGATGAAGGATCCATGTATATGTTTTGGCTTTCCCTTCCCTTGTACGCCACTGATGATTCATAATCAGTTGTAAATCAGAATGGAATCGTTGATAGAGCTTCGTGTTTTAGCATGCGTATTCGTAGTTTAATTGCAAATTGTAACTGATATACATTAAAATCTAAAAGCTTGGACGATCAAACTTTCCGACAAAATTTTTCCTGAAAGTTTTTTTACCTAATTACCTATGAAAACGTCCGAAACATTTTTTGGTTATAGTTTTGCTCATGATACTTTAATTTGAAGCATTCAGAGCCGATCTTTGGTTAAAATTAGGTTAATTCTATGCGAGCGAAAGATTTGATAAATTATAACTTTGATAACGTTTTTTCGTCTGAAGTACTTGCCTGAAAATCTTCCGTCCGAAACGTTTGGATTTTAATGTAACCAACGTTGCTGTGATGTTTAAAGTTAAAGAATTTTTAATGATCATAGATTCACAAGATGCAAAGTTTAATTGAAAGTTTTCTTCAGTATTTCTCTTTTGATAATGTTCGGTCACTTGCATATGTATCATTAATGAATTTTGCGTGCCTTTGAAAATCTTTAGAGTTTCTTCAAAGAACCTTTGCAGGGGCAACTTACATCACACAAGAGTTCGAAAGAAAAACCGAGTTGCACCTTTTAGAAAGTTTTATTTAAAAAACCATTGAATTCTTAGGACTTTGACAAACTCCAAAATATTAGTGTTCTTTAAAAGTCAATGGAGGATTCTTAGAGAACGCAAGATAGTTGGTTTTTCTGAAAACCCCTAGCACCTTTATTTTTTTCAGTGCACGAGAGAAGGTTGTGAGGGGTTTTTGGAAAGCAACTTGTATAGGGGAGACCTTTACAAGGGGTTTTTTAGACAACCATAGGAAGTGGTTTTTAATAAAACCCTAGAAGGTTTTTCAGGATCGTACATATACGTTACCCCTGGAGGTGCTCGAAAAAACCTTTTGATAAAGGTTTTCTAAAAAACCCTCTGGAAAGGTTCTATAAAAAACCCTTTGAAATGGGTTGTTTATAAAACCCTTCAAAGAGGTTTTTTAAAAAACCTTTCGAGAGGGTTTTTTAGAAAACCTTTTCAAGGGGTTTTATGAAAAACCCTTTGAAAAGGGTTGTTTAGAAAACCCTTCAAAGAGGTTTTTAAAAAAACCTTTCGAGAGGGTTTTTTAGAAAACCTTTTCAAGGGGTTTTATGAAAAACCCTTTGAAAAGGGTTGTTTAGAAAACCCTTCAAAGAGGTTTTTAAAAAAACCTTTCAAGAGGGTTTTTTAGAAAACCTTTATCAAAGGTTTTTTCGAGCACCTCCAGGGGTAACGTATATGTACGATCCTGAAAAACCTTCTAGGGTTTTTCTCAGCACCTTTATTTCTTTGAGTGTGGAAATCAGATTTTTCTGAGAATATGGATGAAATGAGTAATTTGATACAGACGTTCAAAATATACAATGTTTGTGTGCAGTTGTTATACAGTGGATGACATCATCAGTTCCATTCGTTTTTCAATAACAAACAATACTTGTCACTACAACTTATTTCATAGAGATAACATGCTTTTTGGTTTATTAGACAGATAACAAGTCAATTTCTCATTAAGCCATATTCTAGATAAAATATTGATTGTTGATTGAAATATTGATTTAAACGTACAATTATCAACTAAAGTCACTAAAGCAATGACGTAGACGCAAGCTCTTTAAATCAGAAATGAATCATAATATTTTCATTTCTCTTGATGCTGATAAAAAAGATTTAAAGAAAATCAACGAAAAGACAGGCTCAGAATTTATTCGAAAGACAGTATCACTGGAAAGTCGAGGGGTGCGGGAGGGGGTGAATCAGCTCACCTGTACAAATAGGGTTGAAATAGGCAACGCTCATAAAAAGAACACACAATTTTGAATTTCAAAGATCTTAAGTATTGATTGAACTGATGTTCTTAGAATTCTGTAATGTATTACCAAAAATAGAGTTCTTACAATTTCAAAACCAGAGAATGCCTCGATAGCGAGTGCTAAGAGGAAGACAAAGTTCTAAACTACTGGAAAGGTTCCTTCATCGGTTTCGTACTCTCATAACGACACCGCTAAGATTTTCATAATATCCATAAAATATCAGGTTACTCTCTAACTCCATTTAAATTTCAGTTGAAGGCGAAATTTCTCTTGTGTATGTAAATCAGTCATGAAAATGGTCATGATGAAATTTTTCATGAAATTTGTAATGTTCCAGCTTTGATTTAAAACATTTTGTCTCTTTATCATAAATTTTGTATCATTTCTTAGGACCAGGAGAAGCTCCAACCATTAGAAAAATGGTGATGGGCAAACGCCACATTGACATAGACATAAAGGTATTTGGCACATTGTGCATGTTGTTGTATCATTACTGCTTATTGATTAAGCAGTAAATAAGAAATGACGAAATATGAGACAACTCTAGAAGCGGAAGAACACGGGGGGAGGGGGGTTCATACATAGTAAAGGTACCTTGGGATGTGCGTCCCTCAAGGGTACAATTTCTCGGACTTAGTCTATCATATCATATCATATCATATCATAAATTTATTTAAAGTAGGCTAAAAAAGGAATAGCTAGATTACAGCTAATTAAAGCCTACTATTTACAATTTACATAATTTACAATTTAAGAATAAAACTATTAAAGTGGCAACTGAATATATATTACAGGACAAGTACTAGTTCAAAATCTATCCTGTTAGAAACCCAACTTTCGGGATATATGCTTTGCAGAGCCTACAGTTGCATGTAGGCTCTGCAAAGCATATATCCCGAAAGTTGGGTTTCTAACAGGATAGATTTTGAACTAGTACTTGTCCTGTAATATATATTCAGTCTAGCTACGAATATTCATTTTTGGCAATTTTTGTCCAGCGAAGTCAACATTTTGGTAATTAGTGTCTAGAAAACACCAAATTTTGGTGATTTTGATTCAGAGAAGGCCAAATTGTGGTGATTTTGTGCAGAAAAAGCCAAACGTGGCCACTTTTGGTCTAGAAATTAGTCTAGCACAAGGGTATCATTTTCTCAAAAATTTGCACTATCCAATGGTACCATTTTGAAAAAGCTGGCGGCACACCCCTACCCTATAACGAACAATAACGCTAAAGATGGCGGCTCCAAAGGCTCTGTTGTGTTTTGATGCAAAGCATGCTGGTAAAAAGCTCCCTGACGACCACCTAACGACGTAAAAATTTCGGTCTGCCGTGTAAAACCACTGCCCACACCGATCAATGCACTACTGGATTGTGGTCAAAATCAGCATTTCATTTTGGTCGATGAGATGAACAAGTTAACTTTGTGAATGACCTAGCAAAATAATTTTACTAGAAATGCAAATACTTACCTTCTTCGTGTTCTGTGAGTAAAAACCCGGAACAATTCGACAGGAAGGGTGGAAAAGAAATAAAAGTGTGAATAAAAGTGTAAATTTATAAATAAAATTGTGGATATGGTTGGAATAATCCTCAAAATTATCAAGCCTGATGTGGTGTCTATTAGGCTGTCGAAGGTATTATATTAATAGGTTATTTGATAGATACTATTATACTGTATCTTTAAATAATTTATATCTCTTATCTTCCTGAAGAATATCGCAAAGGATGATGGAAACGGGAAGCTGTTAGGCTACCATGTCATATACGAGTGTAAACATAATGCAGACACCAGAGTATGCCCCTCGAATTCAAAGAGAAACGACACTTTCCATGGCTATCCACAAACAAAGATCCATGTTCCACACTTGAGACCTTGGTCAACATACCAAGTTGCTATTCAGGTCTTTAACAATGCTGGTGTAAGTAACACAAGTCGCTGGAAGACTAGCAGAACCAAACAAGCTGGTAAGTTTGATATTTCATTAGACATTTTCGACCATACGGAAAAAGAATTGGGGTGCGGCCAAATCTGGTAGCCAATTCTTTAGAGCCTATGAAGTCTTCGTTGGTGGTCCAGACTTAACCTTATCCGGACTGGGAGGAGGGGGCTCATTCAGCCCTCGAGGTAGTTTCTTTTTTAAAGCTTCATAAGTTCTTATTGGATCATTGTGTCCTTTTGTGACTTTAGTCCTTTCAAAATAATCAGGTTTAGGTTGCCTTGGAAATTTTTCAGGAAGGTGGTCACTAGGATTGACTTCAGTTACAACCAATTATCCGCCGGTTTGAATGATAATTACAATCATAAGTACTTTTTTCGGGTAGATCTACGTGAAACCTATGATATTAAAGTGATTTGTATTCTTTCCTGTCTGCTAAAAAGAAAAGAGAAAGCATTTGCTGAGAATTACTATATATTGCTCATATGACGCAATGAGTACCGACATCATTAGGTGACATCATCATTGCGTCACTTAACTAATTCGCTCTATTTCAAAGAAAATTGTAGATTACATTCAGGACTTCCATCAAGGTAAGTTTCTTAGCAATGAATACTGGATCAGAGGGGGACTGAACAGCCCCCCGTAGTCCCTTAGTACAAACCCGCACATAAGAACCTATGTTTTGAAAATCAGCCTGTTTGGGTTCTTATTTATGTGGGGGCATTGCAAAATCAGGGTGTAGGTTCTTATCACGGGGTAACGGGGTGTAGAAATCAAACGATTTCTCCTCCCCTTTGAAAAAATACAGAGGACCATCTATGACAAAAGTGGTGAGGGGTGCGGGAAATGCCTCTCATTTCTCCCAGGGGCCATACCACTGAAACAAACATAGTTGAACTTCTCTTGGTAAGATTTCTATATTGATACGAGTATATGAAAATAAAGCAAAGCTAAGATTGATTGCCTGGAATCTCCTGTTCTGCGTCTATCACTTCTGCTATCTTCTGCCATCTTAAGCCCTGTTTAAATGAGCAAAAATTGTTTGCTAAACATTTGAAATTTTCTTGCCAAGCAAAATGTTTGCTCCCTTGGCCACCGTACACAACATTGCTTGACAAACATTTTTGGCTTGTGACAAACAGAAAATATTTTCCAACTTTTTCAAAAAATATTTTCCAACATATTCTGCAAAATGCCTCTTGCCAAAAAAAATGTGACATGGACTAACGGGAAAGCATTGTGTAACAAGCAATTTGGAAGTGCTTGGCAAATAAACTTTGCTCGTTTGGTTAGGGTTTTACTGTCTTTGTATTGAAATGTTAAAATTTCTTAAATAGCTCCAACTGGGCCGCCTAGAGACGTTAAAGCCAATTCTGTTGGATCTCGCAATATAACTGTCAGCTGGCAACCACTGTCACCAATGGATATGAATGGACCTATCACTGAATATCAAGTGATTTGCACTGAACAGGGAACTGGTAAAGTAATAAGAAGGCCAACAAGAAAACTGTCTGTGGACATTTCAAGTCTACTACCTTACACAGAATACAACGTCAATGTTCGAGCAAGAAACAAAGCTGGATTTGGGAATAACAGTGTAACAATATCCATTCAAACAGGAGAAGATGGTAATGACATTGTTCATAATGTTCTAAATAATGATCTTGGTAACTTCTGAAAATTTAAATGTTTTAATCTAAACCGTTTCCTTTAAGGGTGAATTTGGGAGGAAGACTTTTTAAAGAAGAAAACAAGAAAGAAACTTTTCTAATTTCATTAACCATGGTTAGAAAAATAGGTGTCTATACCTTCTTGTGTGGGTTGTTTGCCTTTCTTTGGAATTGTTTCAATGTAAGACTGTGTTTCTGTTTATTAATAAAAGGCTTTTTTAATGCTTGTGGCCTGGGATACTTTTCGCGGCAAATAAAAAAAGCCTCTCGCACGACTAACGTTAATTTGGCAAGGAAAGCTATACTTAGACAAATTGCTTTTTTTCCTTAATCAACTGAAACTCAATACGGCTAGGATAGATGCTCTCCAAGTGCGATAGAATGTCGTCTCTTTTGTGACGCAAAAGTTAGGTCTCAAAACATTTCAAATGGCTTTTGTCTTTTATGTTGTCCTGTCCTTGTTTTAACGAGGACCAGGACATATTAATTTGCTCTTAAAGTCGCAATTGTTGTTTATCAAAATGCAACAATAATTTGAAATTAACACTATTGCTCTGGTTGCTAGCTGGGAATTTTTTTTACATAAGCAGCACCGCTTCAACTTTTTAATTTTCCTTGCTTAAAACTCCTCAATTATTAAAATACTACCAAGGCACCACTCACCATCCAAAACTTCATTTTCTTCATCTCTAGTTCCATCAGAGCCAGTTAATCTACACATAACAAGATACAGGAGGATCTTTCTTCAATTATCTTGGCATGCACCAACGTACCCAAGAGGGGTGCTTCAAAGTTACAAGGTAATTGCACCCACAACGAATATTCTGCAAACTGAAATTCAATGTCAGAATAACCGTATTCAATACTGTTCAACATCGAGAAAACAATTATCTCAATTGTTTATCTTCAATTGAAGGAAAGCCCTTCTGAAAGTTAGACAAGATCACAAAAAGTATTTTCAAACGATAATTGTTGTCCCAAAAATACTTTAATCGACACATAAATGACAAACAGGAGAATATCGAGTCATGCCTTTCGTCTAATCGCCATGTCCATTGAAAAATTCTTGGCCTCCTGGAGTGCCTTGTATGCTTTTATTTTCTCTAAAGGCAATTGAAGGATATAGTGCAGAAAAATATGTACTTGAGTGTTTTTTTGGATGTAAATTCGTGGCACCATACTTTTCTACGTTCTTTAGGATGCCAATAAACAGAAAAACATTGGTGCCAATTTTTCTGAGCAGTTTTAAGGGTATTTTCGAGTTTTTCGTTGAAAATACATCCTTTAGAGGTATGACATTTGAAAACCATGACTAGCGGTATTGTTATTTAATGAATGATAACACGGTCCTTTATTTGTCATGTCTCTCGAGGATGGAATGGTTATGATCGTCGTTTGCCATCCGTTGCCTTTAGACTTGAATCCCAGGACCACTTTTAGAAATTTAGAAATTTGTTGGGGGGGTTATCTGAAAAGGGCTGGTTTTTGTGGAATAACTGGGAAAATCAGTTTGGACGAAGTCACAATGTATGAGCCCAAGCTCTATCCAGCAAATACCATTAATTTCTAGAAAAGGTTAATATGCTGAAAAACCGTTAAATAATGGTCTTCCTTGATTAATTTGTTTGTGAAGAAAGCTCAGTAATTTCTTAGGGTGGATGCTTTATTTTCTTCACATATTTTTATAAGAAACTTAGGTCGAGGGCTGGCAGGTAATTTCTTAAATTCTAGGACAGTACTGTATTGCTGCCAAAGGTTTCTTATGAGCTTCTTGAATTTTTAATGCCCTAATATAGAAGTGATTTATTTCATCAAAAAGGCTTCCAAAGTACCTAATAAGATTTCAAAACAAGTATTAACAAGATTCACACTCTAAATAATGTCACAAAGTTTGTCGATACTCTAAAGTGTCAAAACGTTTTCCTGTGATCTGGGGAAACTGGGAGAAAACTGAAGCTGCAACTTACAAAAGTTTCTTAGCTGTTTAATCAAGGTAGCCTAGTTTCTTAATTTTTGAAAAATTGAGCTTGCAGTCTTTTATAAGGGGTTTCTTGTGAAAAATGCTTGTAGTGTTAGTCTTCCACGACTTTAATCATTCAAAAACCCTCCCTGGACTTATTGGATTTATACTAGACCCATGAATATCTGTGCAATTGTTTTAAATCACTATCCATTTCATCAAAAACATTCAATCTAACACATTTGCCAAGAAAAAATATGTTACACTAATTTTTTTTAAAGAAACTAAGGTCTGTGGTTGGTAAACAGTTTCTTAAATTTTAGGGCCATTTTGTTACCAAAAGTTTCTTACGATTTTCTTATTGTTAATGCCCTAAGTGTAGAGTCAATATATTTTTGTTAGAAGGGCTTCCAAGCTACTTAGTAAGACCTCAAAACTGCTCAAAACATATCATAACATAATTCTCACTCAAAACAATGTCAAAACATTCACTATTACTGTACAGTGTCAAAACATTCTCGAGTGACCTGGGAAAATTAAAGCTGCAAAGTACAAAAGTTCCTTAGCTATTTTTATTCAGGTAGGGTAGTTTCTTAATTTTTAAAAATTGAGCATACCCTTTCTTATAAGCTGTTTCTTAAAAAAAGAGTGTACTTTCACAACAGCTAATGAAATGGAAAGCTAGTGAAAAGGTATATACATGCCGTCAACAAGGCTGACTGAAAGCCGTCGTTGTATGCCGGAGATAAAACATAGTGTTAGCATATACTGGATATAAAGAAAGAGAGGTGGCCTCTTTAGACAATGCCTTTTGGCAATCAATGCTTCAAAAACTGTTCTCCGTAGCAAACATTAAGCGCTTAGGCACTTTCATACTATAGCTCTAAGACATATGACATAGGAGGATTGTGTTCTCTTTGTTGTTAAAGGACAATAGGTTCCATTGCGGAGAGTTAATGTCATAACTCTGCAGCAACAGGTCACACTCATACAAAAAACTCAACAAATACCCCTAAGCGTTGTCAAAAAAATTGGCACTAACATTTTTCTGTTTCTTGGCATGCTAAAGAAGGTAGAATCGTATGTTGCTACGAATTTACATCCAAAAAATCACTAAAGCCAAAATTGGAACATAGGGCTCTGCCCTATATAGCGATGTAGTTTAAAAATGGAACAAAAGAATGCCGCGTGCCTCTATTTTTCCAATTCACAGATCAATGGTCCAATTTATTTGATAATCAATTTGAGATGATCAAATACAATAGTATACAACAGGCTATATATAGATTTCCCAAGTCCCTAACTTAGGTTGCCTTGTACCTCCATCAATTGCCTTTAACCCTAATCCATATGGGCTTTTTTCAAGCTACCATATATGGGGGGGGGGGGGGGGGGGGGTTTNNNNTTTTTGAATGATATTTTGGTAGAAATTATTCAATTCTGATGACGTAATTTATGTTATAAATTTGTTCCATGTAAAAATAGACAAAAAGAAGCGGCAAAATTGTGATAATCCATCACAAATGCATCATTGGAGTGTTTGTAATGGACAAAGGTGGAAAATCTTTAAAAAAATTGCTAATTAGCCCAAAATGGCGGCCAAAATGACGTCATAATAAAAAAATGCTGACGTCATCAAATTCCAGAAATTCCGGTATCAAATTAAACTCCTTTGTTTGCTGATTCGTTTGATATATAATACTTCATAATTTAAGCAAATTTTGCCATTGAAATCATCGAAAGCAACGATTTTTCTGTTACCTGCTTCCAAATATGGGCATGTCACGTGACCTGTGAGTTCTATTGTTCAGATTTTTTTTCATCAAAATGTAGCTAATAGATAATTAGTAAAAGTTAAGGAGACTGGGGGGACATAGTTGATGTTGTTTAAAAACGCAGCACAAAAAACCTTGAGGGGGGGTGGAATCCACCCCCCCCCATATGGATTAGGGTTAAAAGTGAAAGCACAAGGATTTTTGAAATGTTGCTATAGTCTATATTGATTAAAGATGAAAAGATGAGTAAAAATGATCAAAACTTTGTATCATGGCACTGATACCAATTGCTTATATCTTACTATCTTCTTCTTTCAGAGGCATTGGTGTAAAATCCTACAATACTTCTTTTAACCATAGTGTCAACTTTTGCACCAAGGGACCTTATTTCTCATTTACCACACCAAGACTAGTGCCTGGAACAAATTACACATTCGAAATTGCGGCTATGACAAAAGCTGGAGTGGGACCATACTCTTTTGCGGTATCAAAAAGCACAGGAGTCTCAGGTAAGCGATGACAAATACCGTATATTAATTTCAATTATAGCTATCGCTAATGCATCAATCACAGCCATCCACTTTGAGCTAGAAAGGAATAGAGAAGTATTCTAAAGGATAGCAATAATTAGACGCCATTTCTAAAGTCTGAAAGGAAGAATGTATCTTTCATATAAGATAAAAATACTATTTCCTTTGATATTTACAGGAATATGCTAGAATATTCTCTTGAGAATTAGTAGACATATGCCATTGCTTTAAATGACCAATGCGGCGAGCAATCATCTCCCTTATCATGACTCTATCACCGAGAACAATATTATGATTGAGATACAAATTATCGAGCGACGTTGAAGAAACTCACTCGATAGTAAAAGCAAAACCTTGTGGAAATGCGTGCGAAGCGAACTGCAAATGTTTAGTATCTTTTACTCAGATTGGCTTAAAATGGCTTAACCCTATCCAGACTAGGCTTTTTGGAACTTTGGGGAGACTAGGGGAGGGGGGGCACATTGTGCCCCCCACTTTATTGTCAGAACCATAAGTGCTAGAGACTTGAAACTTGACACAAGTAAGAAACACGATAAGGTAAACAAAATAACGTCATTTATTTTTATGTCACGGGGTTAAGTGCTGACGTCAGCAATTGTTGCTAAATTAGGTGTAAAACCACCCGGACTTTGACATGTTGTATCTCCAAATCAATTAAACATATTGATATGAGATTTGAAACATACAAACATTATATCCGTAATATTCTTCTTTTAAAAATTTTTGCTTCAGATCATTAATGCATTTGCTGATGTTAGCATTTATTTATTTTGTTCACAAAAAAGAACTTTTTGCCTAAAATCGGTCACACATTGGTAAAAAAATGGCAAAAAATGCTAAATGTACATAAAAAGACCTGCTGCATCGTATAATATTGCTAATTTTTCCAAAAGTGAAGTTTAACATAGTTTTTCGCAACTACGCATGCGCAACAACGAATTATTGATGAAGTCATCAAACATCAGCAAACTACATATCAAATGAAAGCCCTTCTCAAGAGGAGATCAGCTATGTTTGTTTCATTGTTAAAAGTTAACAAGTGGGTCAAAAGTTATGGCTGAAAAGGCATTTATTTTGCAGAGCACTCAATTAAAAAGTATGTTTTGACCCCCTGAATCAGTGTCAAAATTTTGAAACTGACATGAAAGGATGTCTCCTAAATAGAAACTAAAAGTCACAAAAAACTAGGTTATAGTAGAAGAACTCAAGGAGCTGCGTGGAAAGATTCACTAGGGGGACACTTTGTGCCCCCCTAGTCTGGATAGGGTTAAGAGATCGTTACAATATGCAAGAAGTTTCCGTTACTTTACTTGTTGTATTTCTTATTGCAGTCTCTTTGCCTTTACAACCAATCTTAATGCAAGTGTGGAAAAAGGAAAGCTCTAGCATCCCCTTGCTTTTAGCTTCTCAAAGGATTCGGTGGAATTCAAAGAGCTATCTCGTCTCTAGCACTGATCTGAGCAGGGTCCCCTTGCCCACTGTGTGAAATGCCGTTAAAATTTCATTCTTAGGATATAAAAACGCTAACTTTGTATCACGAAATTGTCGAAGACAGGCATTAAGTAGCTCAGGAGAGATATCAGTTTTCATGATAATTTAGACGCATTCTTTGCTGTAAATTTTCTGAGAGAAGCAGACTTTGGATTAGAATATGCCAAAAGTTTGATTTTAGAACTGCCCATTTTTTTATTTAGAACTGCCCATAATTAAGCTAGAACTGTCCATTTTGGAAATGGAAGGCCTTAGGATGACCACTGTTTGGATGGTAAATAGATTGATTTTTCACCTAGTACTGCTTTAAAAAAAAATTAGATCTAATTCTAGTTGAAAAATATTGAAAGATTGGTCCTTACTTCATTGGAATTGGTAATTTTTGGCTAATTGCTTTCGGTAAACTTAGAGCGCAAATTAAAAGAAATTATTTATTTGAATTACTGCATTACTTTCTTTAACTAGTGTTACAACAATTCTGATCTACCGGCATCCTAAAAAATTGCTAAAATGCTTGAAAGTCACTGAAACTCGATCAAAAAGCTGTATTACACATAATAAATTCTGTTATTACAGGAAAAGCAGTCTTTTTTGTTATAGTTTGTGATATATAAAGCTTCCATTCAGTGGAATAATTTTGATTTGGTGCTTTAGAAGCTATCAGATTTTGCAAAATGCTATCAAACACAAACAAAAATTGTGATATCAATATTATGCCAATGTATTCAGCCCCACTATATCGAACTCCCAAAGGATATGAACATTTGTGCGAGATATCGAGCTTCGACGTTAACGAATGTTGTGCTGTTTTGACTAAAAATTGCTGAGATAAATCCATGAGTAGAAAATATACCAAGGAAAAAATAGAGTAATTGCTTCAGTGATCATTCCAACACAAGCGTGACGATGAACTGCTTAAATTTTCGAAAATATCGCAGCATATGAAACAATTCAAGGTAATAGCTGAATATAAGAACTTTTTATGACAAACTACTGTTTAAATTTAGGTTTTGTTTGGAACAGCAGGGTTTATCTGAAGGAAAGTAAAGCTTGTTCAAAATAATGAGTTTTCAGAGATGAACCTAGTAGAGATAAAAGGTCCTGTTTCTATGCATATCCCAATAGGAAGACGAGGAAAATGAGAGTTTGTTTGACGAAGTTAGTTGCTCGAGTTAACCAGTGTTCAAGATATTGAGGTTCAGCTTTACATCAAATGATAAATTTAATGCATTATTAGATTGATATAATCATCTAGCAATTGAATACACAAAGGAATTTGCAAAATTGGCGCAGCAGTGTGAAATCGAAATACCTCGTAACCCTATTAATACCGGGCTTTTTGGACCCTTGTAGTACAGGGTGGGGGGGGGGGGGCCTTCATAACTCCGTGAGTAATACAGATATGACGGCGAGACTTGGTACAATTGTGCACAGTAACAAAACCTACATAATAGAGCACTTTTTGTATTCTTCATTATACCCATGACGTCACTATGACGTCAAAATGGCGGAAAATTGCGATATTGTCCAACTACTGACAAAATTAGCAATATTGAAGGTTTTATTTAATAATTCATTCCATAATGGCTCTAGAATGTATCACAAATCATCAATGAGCATAAATCGGCAATACAATTTCCATTTAAGCTCGTTATTTATTTCATTTATTCATTATTTAGCTACACCAGTTTTTAATTATTTCATTAAAAGCCCTAGGTACTGATGCAAAGACTCTAAAATGCCATACAATCATTTAAAACGATCCAGAGAACCATATTTGACAATAAGATGTTATCTATTACATTTGGTATTAATTATATGAGGTCATAGGCTTTGATGACGTCATTACATCTATAATTACTGACGTAATCCAAAATGAATAAAATTATACATCATCTAAAAGCCCTTATCGAAAGCTATCTAGTAGTGGTATTCATGACAATCTCTGATCATCTTGGGAAAAAATAAACTCACTTCTTTAATTTACCAGCCGACCACGTGTCGAAAAGACGTTGGTCACGTGATCAGTATCAATCATTTTGAAAAAACAATTCAATTTCTAATTAGGCCATTAAATTTTAGGAAATGTCACAAAACCTCGGCTCTTTATCTTTGGAAGTGGCGACACTACATCAGATCATATTTACCACGGGCACTTTGGCCCCCCCGGTAGAAATAGGGTTAACCCAAATATGTTTTCCAACCCCTGTCGGTTTTTTGTAGAGCATTTATTAACGGCATGAGCTATGACTCTCCAAATTTCTGAAAATTACTAAATCTCTATTAGCTACATTTTGACATTAAACTTTTTCAACAATGGGAGTCACCTTAAAAGAATCAGCAAACAAAGAGCTTTCATTTGTTTAACATCCGTTGAGAAATAAATTTTGCTTCCTTGCTTGCGTGCGTGCTTGCTTGCTAACACTCCTATTTCTTGGATTCATAACTTTACAGAATACATTTTCTAAGTTTCAAATTCCCTTTCAACAGGTTAGTTTCTTTGCTGCAAAGGGAAAATTTAACTCTATCTGGACTGGGCTCTTTTCTGAGCATCCTCAGGCTGGGGGGAGGTGGGGTGGCTATATAAATTCCCCTCATAATTCCAAACTGACAAGGGCTCGAAGAACGAAAATTGGCCATCTCATGCAATTAGATGTGAAAAGTCCGAATTTATAACTTATTTTACTCTAACTGTTGTATATTTGATGATGTCAGTTTTCTTTGTTTTAGGCAAAAAACAGTACTATTACAGATTTGACTGCAAAATCTCACTCGAGAAAAATACTAAGCTTATTTCAACTGTAATTGATTGATAAAATATCAAAATCTAATAAAACATAATTTCTTGATTTCTTGAAAAAATAATGAACTTCGTAAGCCTATATTTATTACCTAAATTCATTATATATATAACGTCATCAATGACGTCATTTCTTAGAAAAACAATAAAACTAAGTTGTTTACATATTCTCTTATTGATTCATGGTTGAAGTGAAAATTTCATCCAGTTATCTTACTTCTGTCAAGATTTATCTTAGTTTGAAGTTATAAAGGGTTTGACCATAAAACAAACAAAATATTAAAACTACTCTCTCAGAAAATTATTATATTTCCAAAACTACATCCGATATGTTGAAGAAATTTGGATTAAAGATGCTAAATTCATAGTTAGAAAAAAGTCAAGAAAAAAAACAATAAGCCTAGAAGTTAGCAAAACAAAATTACCTAGACAAACATGGTAAGGGGGACTAATTTGGCCCCCCGGTCCAGATAGGGTTAATGCTGCCACTGTCAAAATTTGTAGTATTATATCTTCGAGGCTTCTTTTGTATTTATATGGATTTGAGGCTACTTTTATCATTTGATATGAACCTCATGTCACGTTTATGCACTATATCTGAATCTATTATACATCTCTTTTAGCTGCTCCTAGCCCACATTGCAGTTTATCTACTGATCTAAAAGATGGTAATTCACGGACACGCTTGACAGTTTTTCCAGTAACAAATTATTTTGGACCAATCATGTTAGTACTATTAATTATATGATTTCCTTGGGTACAGAGCGTTGAGCTCATGCTGAGATCATTGCTTAATTTAATGTATCATGTCTTTTTTGATCTTATGTATCTGCCGTGTGAGTCAATAAAAACAATTCTCATTTGCAAGGCCAGTGCTCCCTGGATATCAAGACAATATTATTGGCAAATATATTATTCAATGGTTAAAATTTAACTGAAAGAAATCGGCCACTCCGTTCTGAAATTATCAGTGATTTTCTCGAGAAAGCCCCTTTAAGAAACCTTCAAAACAGACCTAAAATCACGATCAAATTTTCCAAATATTTCTTCCTTACAGCTATGGCTTTTACATGCTTTAGCACATGTTGTCCCTTTGGGGGGATAAAAGTGTCATCCTGACAGCATAACAGTATTATTTCTGATGATTTCATCCTCCTATGAGGATAACACGTGCTAAAGCGTGTTGAAGTCATAGCTGGTTAGGCAGAAATGTCAGGAAAATTTGGTCGTGATTTTAGGTTTGTTTTGAAGGTTTCTTATTACAGGGGCTTTCTCGAGAAAATCGCTGATAATTTCACAACGGAGTTGCCGATTTCAGTCAGGTGGATTTTAAAATCGATTTGAACATGTCCACAATTAAATAATATATTTGCCAATATTATTACATTGATATCCAGGGAGCAGTGGCCTTTCAAACAGGGAGTGTTTTATTGACTCACCCGGTATGTGCCAATCTATTGGTCCAAATTCATGCAGATAAATTTTATGGTGGGAGATCAATTTCATACTTACCTCTGAAAAATCTTCGCGACAGCAAATACTTTCTCAATTATTGGAGCCTCTGGCTGGGTTTACAAAACCTTCCGATCAACTAAAATTTAACTTGCGAGGAGGTCCCCCCTACTACCTTTCCGATGGCAGTGCATCGATGACATCATTTATCATAGATGTCCTGGTAAAAGAACAATAACAGTTCCAACTAATTTTGATAGCATAGGTTCCAAATCTTTAAAAAGGTCGGTGTAAACTTCTTTGACCTATTATTTTGAATTGAATGGCTTGAAATAAACTTTAGCTACTTTGTAATAATTCTACAGTTGTAATAATTCATGTAATAATTGTAATAATTCATGTACTTGGTCAATGGCAAAAGGCGCAAGAATAGGTTTGTTTAACTAATGTTATTATAGGGAAGCAGTGCCTTTCCTTTAAAATATCATCAAACCGCATAAAATTTGTTGTAAATCAAACTGGCTTCTTGCAAAACTTCTGCCGTGATTTAAAGAAATAAAGCATCTAAAAATGATTGAAAACCTGTGGCATGTAAGGCAGCAGAAGCGATCATAGAAAGCAAGAACACTGGGTTACTTTCATGAAAATTTTTAGTTTTGATTGGTAAATATATTGTCAAGAGGGATCAAAACGAGCATGGGTTCCAAATCTTTAAATTGGCGTAAAAATGTTGGTGTAAACTTCTGTGACCTATTTCTTTGAATCGAATGCCTTGAAAGAAACTTTAGCTACTTTGCTATAACTCTACCGTTGGACTTTTCAGAAATCTTGAATATCTTCAAAATTACAGCGTATTTCATATCTCAATTCACTTGAGGATGTGACGTCATCAAATTTTTAATCGCAAACCAGAAGAGTGAAAGAATTTTGCTTGATACCATATTGTAGACGTTCATAAACCATTTTTCTTAAAAAAAATATTCGATGTTTCCTGAAAAAGTTTAGAAATTACGATGGTTTCTGGTTTTTCTCGAAAGTTTTCTTGAAATCTTAACCCTAATTTAACCGGGGGGGGGGGGGGGGAAAACCCCCCCCT
>REGM01000068.1:731352-747662 GCA_004194415.1 Aurelia aurita
TTTAGAACGAATGAGCTGGATAAACATAAATTATGACATTATTCTACATTATGACGTCATAGTGACGTCATCTAATGAGATGGACCCACCCAAATCTGCCAATCTGTAAAGAATTGTTAGTACTACGCCCTTGCCAGGTTTGAATGATTTCCCATTTGTCTAAGGCGACTTATAGAGGGGGGGGGGGGGTGGAAAGGCTATATTAGTTCAAAAGAAGCCCGGTTAAATTATGGTTAAAATGGAAGAAAAGCACTCTAATTCTGAAAATATTGAAGATTTCTGAAAAGTCCAACGGTAGAATTATTACAACGTAGCTAAAGTTTCTTTCAAGGCAATCTATTCAAAGAAATAGGTCACATAATTTTACACCAACCTTTTTATGCCAATTTAAAGATTTGGAACCCATGCTCGTTTTGATCCCTCTTGACAATATTTACCAATCAAAACTATACATTTTCATGAAAGTAACCCAGTGTTCTTGCTTTCTATGATCGTTTCTGCTGCCTTACATGCCACTAGTTTTCAGTAATTTTTTAAGTGCTTTATTTCTTTAAATCACGGCAGAATTTGTCCCACAAGCCATTTTGATTTATAAAAATTTGATGCGGTTTGATGATATTTTAAAGTAAAGGCACTACTTCCCTACATTAACATTAATTAAACAAACCTATTCTTGCGCCTTTTGCCATTGACCAAGTACATGAGCTTTTTCCATCGTCTTCTTCTGCAGCACTTATCAAGTGATTGTCCAAGTTATTGCAAACAGTAGTGAAGGGCCATCATTTACATTTACAAAACTGCAAGCCAAAAAGGACGCTTTGAAGGAAGGTTCGAATTACTATCTTGCAGCAGAGAAAACTCCAGCAGTTTTTCCCTTCTCAATGACTTTCAAAGCTGGAAATGCGATGGTAGACGAACTCAATAGTCAGCTTGAAACACCAAATATGTACTATATTCATTTTCGTGCGGTATCTCAAGAGACAATCCAGCTCAAGGTGAAGTTTTGTTATATTTTCCTTTTGAGTTTGTTCGCTTTTTTGTTTGCTTATACTAGCAAAAAGAATTTTGCTGATATATTTAAAGCTAAAAAAAATACAAATTCACTTGAAAATATCTCCTGAATTTTTCTGCTATAAAATGTGATTTTTCTTGTGTCAAACATTTAACTAAGCGTTTGATAGTTGTTTATTGATGCCATAAAACAGCTAACGAGTTCAATCGCACTTGAAAAGCAGATTTATCCAAATTGAATCGAATGGTTTCATCAGTAATCATCCAAACGTGCATAATGCTCTTTCGCTGAAACACTTGAAAACGAAAAATGGCGTCTGTACATGTTGATGGGCCGGGGATCTGATTGACTTCAAAATTCTCCGAAATTTCATTGCTTTTAAGTGGCTCAGATCATTTTGCAAAACTTCTCGGAAACCAGAATTGAATGGATTGAGACCGGGCAGGAGCATATTTCTATTTTCCAATTTTGTTGGCAGGGGTGCACATTCAAAGTTTGTTTGGGGGGGGGGGGGGATGTAAACATGCTCTGCACCGACTATTGCGTGAACATTGTTTCAGATCAATTGATCGTATATAACTTTTTTGTGCTAATTAGGGACAGCGATGTGATGTGGCCAGAGCAAAGTAACTAAGGGTATTAGAATGAGGGGGTCTGGGGCAAAGCCCACAGGAACTTTTTGAAGACACGCCCTCTACTGTGGTTCAGAATACCTCTTCCAATCCCATGTTTGCCGGTGGTGAAGTAGAAGTTTTGACCTTTTTGTAACAGTTTTCCTTATAAATTACAATCCCCAGGAAAATTTATGAGTAAACATTATCTTCATTGGCTTAGAATGTCTTATTTCTAAATTGGAAACTTTGACAATTTTTAATAGTTTTTTATCAGTCATCACCTCTAGGGATTACTTTGTCTTAGATCGCTTCTCAAAATCCAATGCTTGCTTCTCCCCAAAAGGGAAGTCGTTATCATTCTGTGATAGTTCATCTTTGCATATTTCAAAAATGCAAACCCCACTATAGCTTAGAAATACTTTCCCAGTCACTTTCCAGCATGGCTTTGAAACATTTCTTACGCTACCCTACCTATACCCAACTATTTTTCCTCGTTTTTGGACTTATCTCTAAAACAATCTTTTGAAAAAAGTAGGGGGGGGCAAATTATCCACCCCCCCCTTGGCCACACCAATGATTAGGGATCCAAAGTGTTAGGCTTTATTCTTTACAAATTTCCAATCGAACCGTCGTCGTGGACCATCCTTTGCCCATAACATTAAAAACTTGTACCAACTTGGATTCGAACTATCCAATATTTGCCGTGGGCCGACTTTTCCCCCCGAAAGAAGTCTTTGGACCTGCTCTGAAATATTAGGAGGGGGTATTTGAGCTCCCCACATCCCCCAATGTGCGCTCCTGTGTGGCGGCCTTAGTATTCAAAGTATCCTGTTTAAATAATTTTTGATCTCTTATACTTTAGAATGAGAAAGTCTATGGGTCATCTTCACACTGCAGAATTCGTAAGTAGACATGGAAACTGTGCTCTCTATTCACAAAGAGTGAATCAATATGTCTTCTATTTAATTTCATTTAAAGTTTTCAGGACGTAGATAATTAGAAGCAGCAGCGGCGCCAGCCACCACGAAGTGGGGGGGGGGGGGGTAAGTAATGATGAGGGTCCGGGGGCGAGGCCCCCGGAAAATATTTCAGGGCCACGCCCTACATATCTTAGGGAAACGCCCTTTTTGAACATAGATATACGCCCTTTTTAGAAAGATTTAGAGAGAAAACAACAGACGAAATGCATGCGAGAAAGTTCAAATCGCATCTTGGCAGTACGTGACTAAGAAAACGAGATTGAAAACTGAATATAGACCTACCCCTACCCTATGGGTTTTATGTCATTTTTGGCCGAATGTAAATTACCATATTTTCAGAAAAGTGGGGGTGTATTTACCCCCATACACCCCCGTGGCTCCGCCACTGATTAGAAGGCTTTCGTCTATATATCACCACAGCAAGCAAGAAGAAGAGCAAACCGACAAACTAAATTTTTCTCCCATTGTGCTATCAAATATCAAGAAAAATAATGTTGGAATGAATACAACCAATTATAACAAATTGAGGTGGGTTACATTGTGTTCTTGCATGTTGCTGAATAATCTTTCAATGCTAAATTGTTAAAGAAACAAATTAAAAGAAATAAAGGTCTACAATGTTGTTTATCCGAGGAACAGAACACGAGGTAGTTTAACGAGTTCGAATTTGGCAGTATACTTCTAATATCAAATGGAGACTTTCGCAGTGAAAATTGAAATAGCAACAAAACAATCATATGCAACCATAGCTCTAAAAAAATCCAATTTATCTTGCAGATCGCCGATTTCTGCAGAAATTACAAGAGCCTAGCCAGACGGCTGTTGGTTTTTCAACAATAAAATTAGCATTGGCCACAAGTCTTCCAAAAGGATTTTTTCCAAAGTGAGTTAATTAAAGTTTCGCACAGGTAACTTGTTACAAAAAGGAAATATAAGCTAACTTATGTAGTTTATAATTAAGGAATTATCAAGCCACTTACTTTTATCAAGGCTTTGATAAAAGCTTCTAAAAATTGAAATTTCAACAAATATTTTGAAAAGAGTAACATTGAAGCTTCAAAGTTCTTTTATACAAATGGCTGCTAACAAATTCTGACCACATTAAATAAGAAATTTTTTTTGCTTAGGTCAATATAAAAGATGTTTCCTAAATCGATCTTACTTTTCTAAGTAGTGGGCTTATCTACCTTTTACTCTTGTGGTTTTTGGTTCCCTGACAAAAAATGGCCCCACCAGCCTCTTCTGAATATTACCTGCTAGAAAGAGAAGATTTCATGTCACGTCCTTCTTCTTTGTGTTCTTGTTGGCAACTTGGATCGTATTCATGACAAGGTATCGAAGGAAAGGAAATTTAGTGACATGACGTAGTGAAATTTTCTAAAGACTAGACATAAATGGACAAAGAGGAAACTTTTTCGTGGTGATTTGAGGATTTAGAAATCGATTAGTTATATTCTGCAGCATGAGTGTTAGTTCAACAACCGCCCTGTTGCGAAATTATGGAGTAGTTGCAATGACGCACGAAGCCAAGCCGTTGCCCGCACGACAATTCAACGAGAGTCGATGGCTTGACCTCATGGCGCTTCATCGTTTGTCTTTTTAACTCCCTTGTCACAGGAATGCAGTACCTAGCTACCTGCACAAAATTATAAATTCAACGAAAATAAAAAGGGAACGACATTTCTTTGTATGATTGAAAGTAATGCTACATTACTCCCAACATTGAGCAAACGCTAGTGTTCCCAAATTCCCAAATTCCCAAATCACCTTGAAATTTTTTTTCTCTTTGTCCATTCACGTAGAGTCTTTACAAAAACTGATCGACGATTTTGATCGTCTTCAGTGTTTTCGAGAATAGATATTTTAAGAAATTCGCTTATAGTCCAAGAAACAGAAGACTACACGATTTACAAAAATACTATAATATATTTCTGGATTTTAGCTAAAGATTAAGTCATAAATCTTAAAAATCGGTCCAGTATACAATTTATTGTGGCCTGTTAAATAAACATGGTATTTTTTTGGCGCACCCGGTATGAAAAGTAGTTACATGAAGCCGCTTTTGGCACCTGTGAAGGAAGTCTTCATTTCGAGGCTTTTAGCCTTCTGATAATGATGATGTAGCTTCGGCAAAGTTTATCTTTATTTCTTGCACTAACATCTTTGTGTGACCAAGTATTTCGACATTAACTATTAATCTGCATTGTTTATATCTATTTGCAGACTATATTACGTTATAGCCGTTAAAATAGTTGATGGCGTGCTGTTAGGAGATGCTGCATCATACAAGGTGGGAGATCTCAAGAAATATAACCGGTCTTCAGATGGAACTCCATACATCGCCGCTGTCCTTACACAAGCGGAATTCGCGAAGAAGACGGACTTTGTACTTGGAAGTGGAGGAAGTACAACAGCAATTGTTTTAAGACAAGGAAGAACGAATCAGTCTGAAGTTTATACAAATGCGAAACTTGACTCAGATGCAAATTACTCTGCATTATTGTCTGCTTACTCATCTAAGGTAAGATTTTTGGTGCATAAATTTCAAGGAATGAATTTCGGACAAAACTTTTGGAAGCTTTTTCTTGGAATCTCGGAAGTTTAAAAGAAACATTTGGATGATTGCAAAAGGTGAATTTAAAGTTTTCTTTGGTTGTTAAATGAAAAAAATGCTATAATTTTACCGATTGTGCTTCATTTTAAGTTTTCAAAAAGATCTTCATCAGAAATTTCGATTCAATAACTATTTTTGGGGATGATGGGAATGATTGCTAAAATGAATTTTGCTGAAAAACTATGATGAGGTTTCACAAAATAGCTTTTCAAACAGATTTCAATTATATTCAAAAAGTTTCGTGCTCAAAAATTAAGTTTTAAGCGGTATCAATACTTTTTTGCATTACTATAAACAATTGTTAACGCTATAAATTTCCAACAGCAAATTTGAGGATGCTAAAATTTTCGGATGCTTGAATGCTTTTAATGGATAGTCTACCGGCTACTGGGTGTCTCAGAATGATATATTGTTTTCTGAAATGTGCAATCATTGACTATGAATTAATTTTAGTGAATTACCAATCATTGTATTGCAGAAAGGCTAACTTAGATAGAGAATTTGTTGAAAATATTAACAAGATTGGTCACACCTGTTCAGAATTGTGGCTTATTTTCTTGGTAGTTGTTTTTGAAATTGGCTCAAAGAGGACTAGCAATTTTGATAAGATGTTAGCAACGTTTTATTTTAAAAGCAATGACAGCGAGCATCATGATCATCATCTTGGGAGAAAAATCAAATAAAAAATATCGGGTGTCTAAAAAAGGTACCCCTTTTGGACTGGAAATAGGAACAAAGCGATAAGATATCATGGCTTTCCGACTGCACAGCTGAATGCGTTAATCTTCAACTTAAATGCACGTACCTTGCATTTATAAATAGTATGCTTTCGAGACCGGAATAGGGGGAGGGCTGGAATAAGAAGAGGGCCTGGGGTTGGAACACATGATTGTTTTTAGAATGCAAAGAACATAGCACACAATTAAGAACCACAGAAAATTTATTAAAATGAGAAACACAGTTCGAATCACGTTTCAGAAAGGATGATTTTGCATATTTCAATTTTCAAGAAGTTCGAAATTAATAAAACGGGGTCTGGGACAAGGAAGTCCTGGGTGGATATTTTTCAAAAAATTAATAAACGGGGGGGGGGTGCGACGTTTATTCTGGATTCGAGAGTATCAAACACTGTAGATACGAGCTTGCAAAGTCAAAATTTAGTGTGGGCCTGAAACCAGAGGTTTTTAAAGAAAGCCTAGCCATGCTTTGATTTTATGGGCATGTCCCAAAGGAATTTTAAACTTTAAATTTTAGATTTACTTTTGAAAAAATTCTACCTAGAGATGATTCAAGATCACTTTTCTTTTAAGGAACAATTGCTCCTTGTGTTCCATTGAAAAATTAATTGTATCAAAGAGGAGGAAAAGGATTTAGAAAGAGGAGGAATCACATTTATCTTCTATTTGTTAAATTAGGGCCGTGGCTTAGTGTCTATAATTCTTTTGAAAAGCGAAACTAAAAATTTTAAAATTCTTTTGGAAAATGCCAATGATATCAAATAATGACTAGGCCCTTTCTCAAGACCTCTGGTTTCAGGTTCACTCTAAATTCAGACTTTGCGAGGTCATATCTCCAATGTTTGATGGACGATTTATAAATGCAAGGCATGTACATTTAAGTTGGAGATTAAAAGATTTAGTTGTGGACTCGGAGAAACTGATATCTTATCGTTTTGTTTCTTTCTACAATTAAAAGTGGATACTTTTTTCAAACACCCGGTATGTATCTTCTCATAATTCTTCTTCTTCAAACTTCTCATAATTCTAAAGCCGAACAAATTTGATCGTAATTTTCTTACTGTTTTAAAACAATTTGAGAAGCAGCTGCTAGGTAAAAAGTTCCAGAGCTCTAGAACAGTATGAACAATGACCGATTTTAATCAAATAAGTTTCTACATCAAAATTAGCCTTGTCCCTGCAAAGTGATTAGCGATTCAATGCAATCAGAACTCAGCATCTATTTTTTATTGTAAAGGGTGTCCTAGAATCTTGTGCCAACTTTGAATGGATACTGTGGGGGAGTTGTAATTTTGGTTGTGTTGTTTTTGAAGCTTCTGTATAGGAAAGGCTTCAACTTTTAGTTTGATACCCTTGTTTGATTATATCCAAAAAATTATATTCCAAGTAATTGATGACTTATGGTTCAAGAAAGACAATATAAGTGGCTGCTTTGAAACCAGCAGGTCTTACATTCATCAACAATGCCAAAATCAAGGAAACGCTGTATAGTATAAATTTCTTGCCTTCCTTTTTTATATATACAAAAATATACAAAATAAGTCCAATGTCAAAGATTCAAATATAGGTTCAAAGTATTAGATATACGTAATGATTAAACAGATCAGGCGTTTCTTGAAATTGGAATATGCAATAAAACATCTTCACGCCATTTCGTATGTGTATATCAAAGAATTCTCCTCTTTAATTAACGCATAAAGATATTCTATCACTCATAATCAACATGGACTTTGTCTGCATCCATTATATGCTAGTAGCCATAGCTTACTTCTTTGTTTGCTGGTTTTTTTTAAACAATAAACTGGAATCCTGTTAACTCTCAAACCCTAATTTCTAGTTGGCGCACTGAAAATAGAAACCCACTGGTTTAGAAACAAGTTACGGTTTTGAATTTCTTGTACAATAAGTCAGCAGTTGCTTGTAAGATTTACTCAAACAAGGTCTCAATCTGAGGTCGTACCGTATATATACAAATGTAACAACAGCGAGACAAATCAAATTACAGCTATCCTACAATAGTCGTACAAACAGAGCACAAGCTTTTTGGACACCCTGTAGCATGTGCAGCAATTTTCTTAATTTATTTTCAAATTAGACCAATTCGAATGTACAGAATTAAGATAGAACTATTGTGAAGTATTCACATAAAGTCTTCAAATCAAATGCGAAATTGATGATTCTGGATAGCTAGAATGGTCTGTTAATACTAAAATGTAGCAAAATTTGCTGGTCTTCAATTTTTCTCAGTTTTGAGTCAGAAATGTCTCTTTTTCTACTTTTAAAATCATATTTCCTGCTCTGGTTACTCATTGCATATGATCTGAAATCTTTAGGAATTTCACAAAGTTTCCATCTGAGCTTTCCATCTCTGAGGGGTCATAGACCCAAATTTTTCTCCTGATAATCAATATATTAATCTTAAAATATAATAATTGTCTTTCTTTCCTCCAGAAAGCAAACTAGAATGTACATTAAGACAGTCTAGCTAGCGCTAAAATGTTCTTGCCAGAAATACAAATCCACGAAAGCAGCGGCGGCATCCGTTTCTGCTGTTTATGTCGCTTACTATACAATGGATAAGTTGCATTTAGTTTAATGGCAGGGACAACGATAAAAGGAAGGGAACACCTGTTTTGACTATACAATTTTCCAACCAGTTGCTTTAATGCACAGATAGTTGGTTCTTGACGACTGAGTCTAGAACAGCATCAATGTTTAGACAGTGATAAACCACATATTGAGCTAAGTTTGAATGCTGAAATTTCATTTAATTTATCATTTTTATTTGTTGCGTGCTGCGAAGAGGCAAGCTGATATTTTTGAGCAGATGATGGTCTACTGGCTGCACATCTTCTTTTGTAATTTCTGCTGTTAATGGGATATCGTATATCGTATTTTTCATGGTATCCAATACATCAATAAAAAAGGATATTTGTAGCTTTAGGTTTCGCTCCAGGATAATCGCTCCAGGTTTTTCTTTTTGAGAAAAGCATGCACTTTTGAAAGTATCTAAGCATTTATGGTAAAAAAGAAATCAGCTCATTAATCATTGAATTTTCTAGCCGAAAAGGATAATTCTTTGTGTGCTTTGATTCTTCAAAGTAACGGCGGATCTCCATCAGACGACATTGTAGACCATTGTCATTTACGCGAAGCTACTCCACATTCTCCACAACAACAGACGAAATTGTTGGCGCTGTTATTCTCAAATGAACTTCATTGAAATGGTTGAATTTCTTTTACTGGAATTTTTGCTTTTGGACTAGAAGTTGAACAGTTTCGAATTTTTTTACGACGATATCTTTCGCGACGAAAGCTTAGATTTTTCTTCTGCGCATGTATCATCGCGATAATATTCACTCTCACCGCAGAATTCCTGTAAGTGGAAATCTGCCTTAAGATCTAAGTTTCTTCATTACTTAAGTTTGTTCTAAGATGAAGACTTTTCTCTAACTTTCTTGATCTTTAGATAGAACTAGGAGGGCAAAAGATTCATAAAAGGGAGCATGGACTAATTTCTTTCAGCTTGTGCAAAGTAACGGTGCATCACTTTGATTGAATATTCTCACAGAAACGCTTATGTAGCGTAACCGGTGCGTTGCCATAATGATAACAAAAGTTTTATTTACGGTATATTGTTTGTATATGTATGTATGTGTTATAATTTTATCTACATGCTTCAAACATGACCAAGCACCAGCTCGAATAGTTCATAGTGCAGTAGTCTCAATCCCCTGATTTTGAACTTCAGCTGTTTCTGGAGATCCTATACAATGTCTTTCAATATCCTATACAATGTCAATAAAGTTGCGATCCGCCTACAAGAAAGGACCAAAAATGGATAGGGGAAACTACAGACCCCTGTCACTGCTTAGTGTACCAAGCAAAATAGCCGAAGGAAAAATTTGTAGGGGCATAGATAACCATATTAATACAAACGCCTTATTGACACCAAGCCAATGGGGATATCAACACGGAAAATCAACAGAGATGCTTCTATTGTTATTGACAGAAAAATGGAGAGAAGCTTTGGATAATGGTTTTATTGTTGGGGCCTTATTTATAGACTTCCGAAAGGCATTTGATACAATTAATCACGGCATAATGGCACATAAATTGTAAGCTTGTGGAATTTCGGGTCAGCCACACAAGCTACTACTCAATTATTTAACAAACAGGAAACAATTTGTACAGTTAGGAGACACAAATTCAAACTCCAGGACTGTTTCTTATGGAGTACCACAAGGTTCCTTAATTGGTCCTCGCCTTTTTGCCATCTACATTAATGACTTACCTGAGCATGTAAGTGTTGGTCATGTACATCTTTACGCGGATGACACTACATTTTACTATATCGGCAGGAATACGGAAGAGGTTATAGATGCACTCAATATAATTGGAAGAGACGTAGGCCGGTGGTGTGAAAAGAATAAAATGACAATTCATACTGATAAGTCTGAGGTGATGTTGATCACGAAACAAGACTTTATAGGTCCCAAGCGCCCTGTCAAAATTAATGGAGAAACGATTAAGTATGTCAACAGCACAACATCATTAGGGATAGTTATAGACAACCACCTGAAATGGGATATTCAAGTAGAAAGAGTTTGTAAGTCATTTAGAGCAAAAGTTAGCCAATTAAAAAGAATGTCTTACCTGCCAATAGAGGTACAAGAAGATATCTACTTCAAAACTATCATATCTGCAGTCACCTACGGAATTTTAACGTGGGGGACATGTTCGCAGGCGTTGACAACGAAACTTGAACAAATACACATAAGGGCTGCAAAAATAATACACAAACTGCCAAAACGTATCGGTGATGAAGATGTTCTGACAAATGCGAAATGGACAAACTTGCTGTATATTTATAAAAGGAAGTTGCTAACATTCATGCACAATGTACAAACACAGCAATGTCCTAAAGACTTCTTCCCACTTTTTGAAAGAAATTGTTCTCGATACGCAAAGAAGGAAACCTATGTTTTACCATCTATAAAAACTGAAAAAGGGCGGACTTCTGTGAGATTTCGTGGCCCACTGTTATGGAATCAGATTCCTGAATCCTTGAGGTTAGAAGAGAACACTAAAACGTTTAAACAGAGTCTTAGGACTATAAGAGATTTGATTTTACAAATGAGTTTTAACAAAGAGAGTTCACTAATCACTAATAAAAACAAAGATTTTATTTACTTCTGAACTGTTTATATAACTTTTAGACCTTAATTTTAAGTTAAATTGCTTTACTTATTTATTTGTAGGTTAATTTAATAGACCAAATTTGTAACTAAGAATAGAGTATTGCAGGTCCACATCAGCATATGCTGCCTTAAATTAACCTGCGTAACCAAATATATGATGTGTGTATGTATGTATGTATGTTTCCTCTTTCCCTTCTTGAACTGCATTTGCACCAGGACGAGTCCTTCCGCGATTTGCTCTTCTTTCAAAGAATTTCCAAAAGAAATAAACCAACGAGTTTGTCCCTGAATTAACAATGAATGCACGTTTTTCTGCAGAGGTCTCCTTAGAATGTGTTAGTGTCTTGACCACGAATGGAAATGTCAGTGCTGTGTATGACAGGACCACTACGAAACACATCAATACCAAACGCATGTCTTTACTCAAATCAGTGTCTTGCTGAACTGGCCGATTTGCGGTTGAAACTGGTAGTCGTTTACGTCGTCGGATCACAGCTATGTATATTATGATTCCATAAGAGAAGGCCATTAAAACCGACACAACCAGCATAACATATCCAAAAATAGTTTTATAGGTTGTCTTTTTCAGTTCAAGAACCAATGGAATGCTAATGGTGAGGCTGATAACCCACAACGATGTTATGCAGATGATTATTCGCTTTTTATTCACCCATTGTCTATGTCTGAAAGGGTAAACTACTGACAACGCGTGATCAATGGTTAAGGTAGCTAAATGCAATAGTGAAGACATGATAGTTGACCAAAATATGGCTTCGTCTATGTGCACGAGAAAAGAAACGCCAACTAAGAGATCAGCAAATGAGAGACTTAGCAGAAGACTTTCATACGATGTGATATGATTACGTCGTTTCGCTATGAGCAATATCTCGACTAAGTTGACAATTATGATAAAAGCTGATATGAACGCTTTAAATGGTTCCATTTTACTTCTCAACGAGTATCGACTAACTGCTGTCGTCTATATTGTAGTTTACCTTGGCGGTCCTAACAGTGTGACTCAATTTATTTCTGTCTGACTGATATTCAGTAGAATTTATAATTGAGGTATTATTGATTGCAATGATACCAGATGTCTCTGTAGGTGATTATTTTGATGGCTATTGCAAGTATTTTGATAGAGTCCTTTCGTTGAAATACAGGACTGTTGCAGTACAAGGAAAGTCAATGGCAATTTATGATCATTTGATATTGATGTTATTAATAATAAATAATACCTGCTAGTTACAACAGTCTGTAATTTTGAGTGTGTTACAGAAAACTGTCTCTTCCTTTCTCTCTTTGATAAATGTGATGCAAGAAAACAGAAATGGAAAATTTCTGATCTGTGGTTCCTGACAATGATTGTTAATCAATGATTCCTGATAACTATTTCAGCTTTGATAATAAAAGATTTTTTCCAATCATTAGTACTGACGCTTAAGTCATAGTTGATCACCAATTCTTGCGATTGCATTGGAGTAGAAAATGATTTAGACGATTAATCCATATCATGATAAAAATTCACGGTAGTCATTTCTCGTGAGTGAGATCTAGCATTTCCTTGTAGCTTTTCAAAAACTTCTGCGATCATTAGAGTTTATCTGTAGCATCTGAAGTGATCATATAACGACTACAATCGTAGACATTGCAGCAAGCATATACTGAATTTATGCAGTATTTCTGTGGTATTCAGGAATAAATCTTTCAAGCCAATAACTTCAAACTTCATCTTTGTTTTTATTACTGTTCGAATCTCAAGTCAGTTAACATTGCACAGTTGATCAAAGAATCTCGACATCTGCATACTATATTAAGGTAATTGGCAGAAAAACTGTGTGCAAATATAACCAGGCAGTCACCATGCTTTTACTATTTACTTTATATTAGTTTGAAATTCACCTTTTCTCTAATCTGTTTATCAAATTAAGCAAAAACCGTTTACTTCTTAAGTGCAGTTTAAATAGCATCAGATGTGCTAGACAGAATTAGCGTTAGTTCTTTAATGTTGACAGTCCAATATTTAATCTAAAAATTGCTCACCTAAAACAGTTAATCACCCTGTTCTGATTAAATTTCAAATTATATATATATTGCTTTCATGAAAGTGCCAATAAAGGTAAAGAGCCACTCTTATATGTTGGCATTGAGATTGTCGGCAGTCGATATACCGGGTGAGTCAGAAAAAACAATCCCCGTTTGAAAGACCAATGCTCCCTGGATATCGAGGCAATAATATTGGTAAATATATTGCTTAATAGTGGACATGTTAAAATAAATTCTAAATTTTAACTGACTGATATTGGCCACTCCATTCTGAAATTATGAGGGATTTTCTCAAGAAAGCCCCTCCAAGAAACCTTCAAAAATGGCATAAAATCACGACCAAATTTCCGTCATATTTCCTCCTTAATAGCAATGACTTGTTCATGCTTTAACACTATTTATCCCTTTGAGAGGATGAAAGTGCCATCCCTCGGAACATAACAACATTATTCTCGGAGATCTTATCCTCCCAAGAGGATAACTAGTTCTAAATCATGTCACATGATTCATGTGCAAGTAATTGCCGTAAGGCAGAAATATTTGGAAAATTTGCTCGCGATTTTAGGACTGTTGTGAAGGTTTCTTGAAGGGGCTTTCTCCGAAAATCGCTCATAATTTCAGAACGGAGTGGCTGATTTCAGTCAGGTAAATTTTAAATTATATTTGATCATATCAGCCATTAAATAATGTATTTTTTTCAATATTATCGTCTTGATATCCAGGGAGCAGTGGCTTTTCAAACGGGGATTGTTTTTTCTGACTCACCCGGTAGATTTATGCCACTTTAGATGAATTCAAACTAGTTTTACTGCACAAAATCTGATCGTTTCATCATCAATTGACGGTGTTCTTGTTCTTAAATGAACTGCCGTGGCTCTCCATGCATTTCTATCCTGTGCCAGTCTGCACAACTTCAGAAAACTTCTGCCACAAGTCATTTCTTTGAAGTTTTTCGCTAAACCTAGTTTTAGGTCTTCTTCTGGCTCTGTTGCCATAGGCTGCACCCATGACAAGATCTTTTCCAATGTCATTGCTCCTGAAGACATGATCTAGGAAGGATATTTCTCTCTTTCAAATTGTTGTTAGCAGTCTTTTTAGACATGCAATTTCATCAAGCACCCAATCAATGCTCTTTTTTTCCGTCCAAACACAATCTTCGGTAACACCATAGTTCGAAAGCCTCAACATTCTTCTTATCAGTTTGTTTTTAAACCCAGCATTCTGAACAATAAGTGGTGATGGAGAATACCAGTGTGTGTAGACGTTTCTTTTTTCTGTTAATAGATATGGATTTATTATTCCAAATATTGCTGAGTGATATTAATGCACTTTGCAAAATGCAAAGTTTTCTTTTCATTTCTTTAGTATCGTCATAATTATTGGTAATTAAGGAACCCAGGTATATAAAGTCATTGACATTTTCAATATTTTCATTATTTATTCTAATGTGGTCTTGTTCAGTTTCATTATCGTTTGGATTGCTGACTATCTCGATGACCTTTTTTACTGACATTTGAGTAGGGCCATGCCAGCTTGCATACTACAATCTTGGCCAAAATACATGGGACAATTCAGAAAATTGCACTACTTCGGCGTTTGATTACAGAATTTGATTACAGAATTTGATTACATTATTTTGCTCCCCCCGTTTCAATGTTGCTTGAAATAAACGCCATTCGACCTAGCCAACATTGAATTAGGGGGAGGGGGGATCACAAGGTCCAAAATGTTCGATTTCTTCTCGATATTTTAGTAAACATCGCGACCACACTGAAAATGGTTGTTAACAAAAATAACTCATAGCTAGAGAACCCATCCATAGAGATTTGTGCTTCAAATTTTACTACCATCATCCCCAGCACAAGAAGTGAGTTCTCAACCATTTCTGTCGAAATGGGCGTTGCTTGATAAATTCGCTGAGCACTGTCTTAAATGTGGGCGTGGTCAAATTTCTGCATTTTACACACATGTATAGATTTCTCTATAAAAGGTGACGTACTTTAGGGTTGTGAACTTTCTTTCACTGTAATCAGATTGCGTACTCCGCCGCTCTTTGAATGCGACTTATCGTTGTAAGAGAAACGCTTGAAGTCATTGTCTGAGGTCCGGTTTGTTATGAATGCATCGGTTCTCCGGGTCGGCGCTCCATAGAAAACACCCCATAATTTTGGGATAAGTCACGCTTTTAGGGCAAATTCGTGTGAGTCCACATTTGAACATCGAAACGTTCCTATTCATGGAAAAAACCAGGTAAAAATCGCCTGGAAGGGGAAAATCTCACGGTTCTCCATAGTTAAAAAACTTAAAATAGATAGTTCCGAATAACTTTTTTATAAAAGTTGTGGAGAACCGTGGGAAATCATATTTCGCAAAAATATCAATATAAAAAATGACTGTAGGCTAATAAAGCTTATTTTGCATAGTAGAATAAGACAAAATTCGTGAAAATAGCGCAAACGAAGCCGAAGTTATTAACATTTAAAGATGGATCCACACGGGGAGAACCGTTGGCCTTTTATCAATATTCCAGCCATCACGAAAACCGCCTTGTAGCTAGGTGTCATCGGCATTGTTCTTTAAAAAAAAGTGCTGCAACTGCTATTCGTCGGCACAATAGACAATTAAATCCTGTCCTAGGGTGAATGGAAATTGCTGGGGTGGATTTAATCTCATTCAAAGTGAATAAATCGTTAGAAATTTGGCCAAAGGCACATTTGAAATGAAGAGAATAGCACTGGGGAGGCGCATAATTTGTACTAACTCGGCGAAAAATCTTATTTTCAAACTTTCTTGCCAACAGTGACGTTCTCAAACGAAATCGATCAGTAGGTTTTGTGCACAAGGGGAGTTTTGCAGGTCGCAATGGGAAAATAGTGCATAACTTGATGACGTCATAGAGCTAATGGATTAACCAGTAATTGCTAATACATTAAACTCTGAAGTATTCTAGAGTTCAGCCTACACTTATAATCTTTCTATTCCTCTTAAAAGGGATTGTCTGAAACAAGTACACTTTGATTTATAGCAACATTAATTAGGGGTGGTATTAGTAATTTTTCAGACAATCTTGACCAAAATACATGGGACAAATCAGAAAATTGCACTACTT
>REGM01000068.1:748076-770410 GCA_004194415.1 Aurelia aurita
TATTACTCTATGGGAATGAAGATTTTAGCAATCTCTCGAACAAACAAATACTCGTAGCATCTATAGAATACATAAAAGCCACAAATCGGCTAACTTAATAAGTTCTCTTTTGCTTTGTTATCATACAGTAGAACCAATTGAAAAGCTGTACCCCTCTCTTTCCCATTTTCGTCATGTGCTTGTCAATTTTGTGTTGTCTTTGTTTTTCGTTTCTCGTTTGGCTGCAGAGGAGATGTGCATGTACACACCCTTTGTGGTATCGTCTCGTCTTGTTCTTTGTCGTAAATTTGTTGTTATTCTTAATTATAGTGTAATATATTCTTTTCTGTGAGGTTTTTTTTTTCGTTCTTTTTTATTAGATTGTAATTGTCGACTGCTCTAGAGATGAGGCAGGGAAATTTTACATATTCCTTGCGTTCTCTCAACCCTAATCCCGATACCGCCAATAACGAATCCCTGATTCTTTGGTGGGTGAGCTTTCTCTTTCATTGAGAGATGCATAATTGGGAGTTTCCAGCTGTGTCATCTCTAGTGCAGTCGTCTTTGTATTCACTGTAGAGTAGTTTTCTTTTAGCGTAAAGTAGGGTACAATATTTGTAATATAATTGAATTGGTTTATAAAAAAAACATTCCGTAAGCAGTATGTGACAAATAAGTGTTAAGTATTGTTTATTCATTTCATTTATTCATATTAATTCAAATTCGTGATACGCTACACAGTAGCCTGCGTGCAGCCTGGCGTGTTCTGAAAATTTTACCACACAGCAAACTATAACGATAAATACCTGGCGAATTTATTTACTATTGCTGAACAAATTAACGAACATTGAGCCAAATCGGAGTTAGTGGCTCTGCTGCGAAAAGCTAGTTGATGAGATCGCCGACAGATCTGCAGGATGTTATTTTGAAACCAGAAAGGCATTTTTTGTGTATTTAGCAGCTTTTTGCGCTATTTTGCTTAGTTTTCCGTTGAAAGAAGGTATGCGAATTTCTTATCTAGTTCACTGTAGCGCATGCATTAACTTCCCTTTAGCTGTTCCAAAAGCCTTTTGCGTTGAACGTTATATGTTTGATATTCAGTAAGAAAGTGAAGTTCGTTTTTGTTTTGCTGATTGTTGCAAAGGCGACAAAAGAGGGACAAATTATCAACTGAGGAGGAGTATTTTATTGCTGTTTTGCTTTTCAAAGCAATCCTCCCATTATTTTACTACCAGGAGATTCAATTCTTGTGAAATTCAAACAAGGATCTCGCTAGCAATCTATTTTCAGGATATTATTTGCATTGTTGTTTTGATTGATTTCTAGACGCATTACTATTCTACACCATGGGTCAATCCAATCAAAACTAAAGCAGCACCTCCACAGCCAAAGAAGAACAAAAGAAAGAGTAAGTAAAGGTCCCTTTTATAGCAAGGCTGATATACTTGGCTCTTCTTAGATATTGCCGAGAATAGGTTTCTTTTGAAAGAGATTGACTGAATATTTTCCAGTGACCGAACGATTAGTAAAACCAGAGGTGAGATAACACAGGCGTGGAAAGTATGAATGGATTGCATAGAAAGGGGATTGTCTGCCCTTTTGTCAAGCACGGGATTCTTAATCGTATCCATTTTATCAGCTTTACAAACATAAGGAATCCTAATAACTGTTAATTTACTTGCTTTAGGAAACGACGTTTCCTCATGTCAGAAATTCCAATAAATGCTAAGAAGTTGCCGTAGACGACAAAATCTTTCCATGAAAATTTCATTATCTTGTCAGTCGAGCAAGATAATTTTTAGCACAATTTTTTTTATTTATTTTGGAGTATGCTTCAAAATCAGGTAGCCTGCAAATGCACAAATTCCCACAAATTCAAAGTCATTTCAAAACTAAGAATAATTAATATGTCTAAGAATAATTTGGTCTTTGATACAAATGCACATGACAAAATTTTCATGATTGATATAATCAAATTTTAATGATTTTTCAAAAAGGTTCACTTGTTCTTGGGTCACTCAGTAGCTAAACCACTTTGTGCATTGATAATCTTTTGATAGAGTCCGGAAGGATTGCGAAAGTAACAAAAATGTTTTAAAAATGTTCTAGAAGAAAATATCCTGAAATTTGACCTAACTCTTGTCATGCTTTGAAAAAATCTGTGAGAAACTAATAGCTAATCGAGTGAAGGAGCTCGTTACGGAACACATCATCTTATAGGAATGCAGTTTGGTTTCAGATACAAATACTTTAAACACTCACACTAAAAGAGATTATTAATTATGAAGTTTGTGACAATCTAGATACTGGAATAAGACAGTTGGTGTTTTCTGAGACCTCTCAAAACGCTCGATACTATGAGCCATAAAATTCTCCTTGGAAACGTGACCATGAAGGATTTTGTAACTGTTGTTTCGTTGGTGTTGTGCAAAAAAATAAACAAAGGGATGACGGGAACAATGAGAACAATCAAATGAAGCAAGGCTAGAAGAGAATAAATGATTTTGCAGCTCGGAGATATTCTCATATTTATTTACTGTGTGTTCTGTTTCTAAGGTGGTCAAGCTATTGTCATTGGTGTCAGTGTTGGAATAACCCTTTCAATTGCAATTGCCATGATAACGTTACTGTGTTTCATTAAAAGGTATTGATGTTTATCTTTATATTAGGCATTATCCATTCATTTAAGTTCATCCTTAGCTATGCAGATGAACGAATTTATCATTGTAGTACAAAGACCTCATTAGTTCGCTAAATCTTCTCGATACTGTCTACTTTAAGTATATCTGAAAGTCAATATGAAATAAATATTCTTCGTTATTCACAAACTAATGTTGTTAAATCATGATTCTAATCTAAAATACCACATTTGATGTAAGAGATAGTGAAAAAAATAATGTAAAAACATTTCAACAGATGATGACAAATTGGGACATATTTCAAACTTTATTCCATGAAATATAGCTTTTTTGAAAACATTGGCACAAAAGATGGCTCTGTGTATACGCCAAAAGTCGGGTACAAGTGCCTTTGGCGACTTTTCTTCAAACACTGTTTCATTCTTTTTTATGGCACCATTCTCAAAGAACAAGCTTGATTTTAGTTCAACTTTCAATATTCTGATGGATGGTCATATTCTAAGAAAAAAATTATTATTGTATCTCAAGGATAAACTTTTATCTCTATTTACTTTTATTTCGACATTAAAAAGACGAAGAAAACATCTAGGAAGTTCGGAGAGCAGAGATCAACTTGACAGTTTTGACATGCCAGAAATGATCACAGATCCAATTGCTGGATCATTTCTAGGAATGCCAGCTGTTTCTCCAGAAGGTACGTTCCTATTTGAATTTCAGGTTTGACACAAATGTACCATTCAATTTTGATCCTAGAATCATCAAAGAGTGAAGCCTATAACCTTCCCTTTAGAATTTTCTTCAATAAAGCACCTGTATTTATATGTTATTGATAATAGAAGGACGAGGCAAGCGACGACAATCATAATAAATTTATTCATTGTTCATTATTTCATCATTCCAAGTTCAATGGACGTAAACGGTTGAGACATTCCAGTAGTTAGTGACATAAACGGTTAAAATATAATTAGTTAATTGACATAAACATGTTTTGTACGTTTCGAACCATACTTGGTTCATCTTCAGCGAATAATTAAGCGTTAAACGGCAATTTATACCCTAAGACAAACAAGTAATTCAAGAGGTAAACAAGCGTGAGTAACATTTCCTACGCGAGAGGGAACCGGGGGCCTAAGTCCCAAGTGAATAAAATAAGGCACATCAAAAAAGAACTAAAGGGATAGATGACTGCTGGGAATTGAGTTCAGGTCGATCTCGTAAAATCAAAAGGCTTTCGTGAATAAGCAAATCAAAATCATTATTGGCTCTGTCCAAAATAGAGAAATCATTAACCGACGCGGCGTGTCCTGATTGGTTAATATGATCCCCGATGGCAGAGGAACTCCTTTTTATTTTAAGACCAGCTTTGTTAATTCCCAAGTGCTCTTTGCATCGAGTAATCACATTACGTGATGTTTTTCCATAATACGAGGCATGGCAGCCAGGACACTGAAACTTGTAAACAACAGAAGAGCGCATGGTAATAGGAAAGCGGTCTTTAAACGGGAAGAGTGATCCAATGCGTTTTGGGGACCGAAAAATAACCCTCTGATAATAACTGTCATCTCATTTTTGCCATACCCCATAGTATAGTAAGAGCAATTTTCGATGTTTTATCAACCTGCCGTAGAGTGGTAGTAATTTTTGTATGATATTATAGTTGTCTCGAGTGATCTCGAGTGATCTCTCCCACAAGTTGTTTGTATCAANTGACATAAACATGTTTTGTACGTTTCGAACCATACTTGGTTCATCTTCAGCGAATAATTAAGCGTTAAACGGCAATTTATACCCTAAGACAAACAAGTAATTCAAGAGGTAAACAAGCGTGAGTAACATTTCCTACGCGAGAGGGAACCGGGGGCCTAAGTCCCAAGTGAATAAAATAAGGCACATCAAAAAAGAACTAAAGGGATAGATGACTGCTGGGAATTGAGTTCAGGTCGATCTCGTAAAATCGAAAGGCTTTCGTGAATAAGCAAATCAAAATCATTATTGGCTCTGTCCAAAATAGAGAAATCATTAACCGACGCGGCGTGTCCTGATTGGTTAATATGATCCCCGATGGCAGAGGAACTCCTTTTTATTTTAAGACCAGCTTTGTTAATTCCCAAGTGCTCTTTGCATCGAGTAATCACATTACGTGATGTTTTTCCATAATACGAGGCATGGCAGCCAGGACACTGAAACTTGTAAACAACAGAAGAGCGCATGGTAATAGGAAAGCGGTCTTTAAACGGGAAGAGTGATCCAATGCGTTTTGGGGACCGAAAAATAACCCTCTGATAATAACTGTCATCTCATTTTTGCCATACCCCATAGTATAGTAAGAGCAATTTTCGATGTTTTATCAACCTGCCGTAGAGTGGTAGTAATTTTTGTATGATATTATAGTTGTCTCGAGTGATCTCGAGTGATCTCTCCCACAAGTTGTTTGTATCAAATTCTCAAAACTACTATTTGGCTCGTTAATTTAGCAAGTTAACCACTCGGCATTTCGGACTATCCACTGAAGCCCATACTTTCTCGAGACAGAAATAGCTAAAACAGAAGAGCAAGACAAGGTTCTGATTAAAAGAAATCGAGAAGAGTTTCTTGACGTAATGTACATTGAATAATTTGACGGATCTGGTCAAAGGAGGCCCAGGAGGTTGACTCGACGATAGCAAGCACAAAATTTAAAATAATTAATTGTAATACCTTTGCGTTTCACTTGTTGCACCTCTCCACGTCAGTGTTGTGTCTCGCTTTATTAACTTCTGCATTGCGTAATTGTTCGAATGCGATAATTCGAAATGAAAGTTGCATACTAATGTTATATAAATAATACAAGGAGTGAAACTTCATCTTCAGCCGAATTCAATAAACTGTTTTGTCTTCGATCGCAATCCGGCATCCCAGCTCCAAATTTCTGCTACAGCATATCAAAATATTCCTTAATCATCGAACTATACTTTCCAATGCTTTGTTTCTTCTTCTACTATGTTTAAAGTTACGAATTTGCAACTTCTTCGATGCAAGTCTTGCCAAATTCACTTTCTCCTTAACCTCTGACCATCGAACGGTAACAGATCGATCGATTTTCGAACGTTTTTGCCAGCCTGCCTCTCTCTGCTTTGCACAGAATTTACACAGGGATCCCCCGTCTATGAGTCGATGACGTAAACCGAAAAACTGCACCCTGTGGCCTAAGTTTGCACAGTTAAAATTGCTGCTTAATATTTGAGTACAGTTATGGCCTTAACGTGAAAGAATAAATGGAGATACAGATACCAGTTAATAGTGAACTTATTTCAACTGTGCAAATCTAGGCCACAGGGTGGTTAGGGAGAAAGTGAATTTGACAAGACTTGCATCGAAGAAGTTGCACATTTTTAACTTTAAACATAGCAGCAGAAGAAACAAAGTATTGGAAAGTATAGTTCGATGATTGAGGAACATTTTGATATGCTGTAGCAGAGATTTGGAGCTGGGATGCCGGATTGCGATCGAAGTCAAAACAGTTTATTGAATTCGGCTGAAGATGAAGTTTCTCTCCTTGTATTATTTATATAACATTAGCATTCAACTTTCATTTCGAATTATCGCATTCGAACAATTACGCAGTGCAGAAGTCAATAAAGGGAGACACAACACTGACGTGGAGAGGTGCAACAAATGAAACGCAAAGGTATTACAAATAATTATTTTAAATTTTGAACTTTTTATCGTCAAGTCAACCTCCTGGGCCTCCTGTGATCGGGTGTTCAAAATCATTGTACTAGATTTGGATTGAATCTATGGAGTAAGATAGTTTACATCAATCTATTGTAAAAAATTTTCAGAGTATGTTTTCTGATAGTCAACGCAAATTAAGCATCGAGTGTTCTGATTGAGTTAAGCTAGATTCGATCAGATTTGTTGCAAATGTTTGTGGATATCTGGCAAAGGTTAGTAACATGTGACGATAAAATATTACTGACAAAATTTCATTTTATGTTACTGAAAGCAGAGCTACCTGGTGCGCCAAAAAAAACTATCCACTTTTGACAGGCCACGATAAATCGTGCAGTGGATCAATTTTTAAGATTTATGACTTAATCTTTATCTAAAATCCAAAATTAGATTGTAAAACGTTTTGTAAATTTTTTAGTCATCTGACTCTGAAGCTATAAGCGAGTTTCTTAAAATTTCCGGTCTCGAAAACACTGAAAACGATCAAGAATCGTCGAATTTTCTAATGATTCTATATAAATGGACAAAGAGGAAATTTTATCGTGGTGATTTGGGGATTTAGAAATCGATTAGTTATATTCTGCAGCACGAGTGTTAGTTCAACAACCGCCCTGTTGCGAAATTCTGGAGTAGTTGCAATGACGCGCCAAGCCAAGCCGTTGCCCGCATGACCATTCAACGAGAGTCGATGTTTGCTTGACTTCATTTCGCTTCACTGTTAGCTATTTTAACTCTCTTGACACAGGAATGCAGTACGTACTACCTGCACGAAAGTATAAAATATATGAAATTACAATGAGAACGATATTTATGTGTATGATTGAAAGTAATGTTACATTTCACCCAACATTCAGCAAACGCTCGTGTAGCAAAGTATAGCTGGTCGATTTCTAAATTCCCAAATCACCACGAAAAAGTTTTCTCTTTGTCCATTCACGTCGAGTCTTTACAAAATCTGATCGACGTTTTTTGATAATTTTTAGAGTTTTCGAGAACGAACATATTAAGAAGCCCTATTCAGCCCGGCGGGCCATTATGGCCCCCCTATCAAACTTTTGTTAATAGAATCTTAGCCATGAAAGATTTGACTTTGAAACTTTTTGACTTTTATCAAAATTTAATAGGCTATATAATTATCAACTTTGCATTGTCTATTGTTGTGTCACGTGACCTCTGCATGCCCATTTTTGGAGACCGGTCACAAAGAAAATCGTAAATCCTCTGTTATTTTCTCCCCAGTAGCATAACATACAAAGTTATATATACCATTCGATTCGTCTTGAAGAGTGCTTTCATTTGATATATAGTTTGTTAATATTTGCTTACATCAGCAAGTTTTAATATATATAACGTCATACAACTTGATGACGTCATATTTCGAATAAATTAGTATATTATTCATAAAAATTTGCTCAAAATGGTGTGATCATGAATTGAGATGTCTAATTTCATTGATTAGAAGTCAAAAAGTATAATATATCACTGCAACTATTGTCTCCATTCTATTTAGTGTCCGTAAATTGGACGTAATTAGCCATAATTAGCAGATACAACTTTCAAAATTCAAATTATCAATTAAAATGTCTTTATAGACTCATGACCATCACTTTTGCAGCATTATTAGCTACATATCTCTAACAAATCAGTAAATATCTGGCGTTTAAGAATAGTCGCTGGTTTTCCTTGATTTTGCTATTGTATTTGGTTGCCTAGCAACGAATCACTTGACAAATTACTAATTGTTGCTATTTTTAGATTCTCCTTTGGTCCCTAATGCATTGTGCTAAGGGTCATATTCATACCATTTCTCGTTTCTGAAATAAACAAGGGGGGCCAAAATAGCCCCCCCTCGGACCAAAGTAGTAAAAATTTACCCGGGCTGAATAGGGTTAAGAAGCTCGCTTATAGCTCAAGAAACAGGAGACTAGAAACTAATTCTAGAATCTAATTCTGGATTTTAGCTAAAGATCAAGTCATAAATCTTAAAAATCGGTCCACTATACGATTTATCATGGCCTATCAAATGTGGATAGTTTTTTGGCGCATCCAATAGAAAAGTTGAAAAATTCATATATGTTGACAAATCCAGTGAATTACAGTATGACAAATATACATACACATAAATGATTAAGACAGGATCAAGTAAAAATTTTTAGTACGTTTCGGCACTAAAACTCGTGCCATCATCAGCTAAAGAATCGAAAACAACACGAGCTGGTTTTAAAGCACTAATAATGAAACAACAAGCACAATTAAATAAACCTTAAATTTGAACCTAAATCAAAGTAAGTTGTGTTGTATTAATCGAGAAAGTTATTTCCAAAGGTCGATGGAAACGGTAGTTTTGATCATCAACAAAGCAAAAAGAAAAAAACTCTACGTTTGATCTTTTTCAGGGGACATTATACCATTGAAGCCATCGAGCTTGGACGTAAGCAAGCATCCATCACACCCACCTTTCGCTGCAAAAGACATCGTGCAAGTGGTTAACCAGAGGAGTGCATCTGAAAATGATGGCTTCACAACAGAATTTGAGGTTATCACCTGTATTTTGCTCTCTATGTAACAACGGGATGCATATAATTGTCTGATTTTTAACCATAGATTGATATATAATTTCTACTTGAGACTAAGGAGAGTGATGAAATATGCTTTCAAAAAAAGTTAGATTAATGCAAGGCTTGTTACAGTTTTAAATTCATGGATTTTTCCTTATTTTCCACATTAGTTAAGAACTACTAAAGGCAATGGCATACCAGTCAAATTTTTTGCCAACGATTGTGGCCATCGAATGTTCCCCACATTTGTTTATCATGTTTCATATTCCTACGCGTGAGAATATACCTCAAGGGATGCCATGATTTGAAAGACCGCTCTTGATTGGCTAGATTCTGTTTTACATCGCTGACAATATTGCGAAGAATGAACATGTTCATTGTCGTTAAACATGCTGCCGATAGTTTGGAAACAGTATACAAACAGATACTTGCGCTCCAAAATTTGTGGGATACATCTAAAAAAACAACTTTTGACCCTTGTTTAATGGTCTTAAGGTCAGCAGAAAATTGCGAAATCAAGAATAGTTGGATCCCATCAATCCATTTCTAAAATTATTCAAGGACGTTTATTTCAACTATTTAACTAATACAGAACCCTTTTACAATCTAACATTTTTATGCATTATCTTAAATTTACAAAGATTTCTTTAAGCCTATGGAAAATGCTTGCCGGTTAAAAGCTTTAAGAGCAGTCTTAATTTTTTTTCATGGGAGACGAATAATGATTGGAAAGATTTGAGTTTAAGGCCCTATTGTCTTAGTTTGTACAAATTTTGCATTTCTTTTCAAGAAAGAAAAATTATCACACTCTCGCTGGTTTTAAAAACAACTGAATTAGCCCTTTGTATATGCCCGATATAGATTTGAAACAGATGTCACATTACGATTTCATGTATGACACCATAATGCTAACTAGAATATTCAAAATTGGTCTCCAAATCTAACTGCGTCTTTTATCCATAAATTAAAGCAAAATTCTTTGAAATCAGTTTCTGGGATTGATTTTTACAATTTCCTAAAGGTAGATGTTTTTCTTTTACTTTCTTTTAGTTACTTTGCAAGATGATAATAGTTTATTGAAAAGACTCTTCCTTACTTTCCATATTAAATTTTCCATAGATGCTACCGACTGGTCAAGCTTATGCATGGATGACAGCGAAAAGCACGCAGATTTGCTTACTAAAACACAGATATGCTGACATTTGCGCATGTAAGCAAATTATTTTGTATTATAGATAACTGCCATAAAAAACAAGAAATCTTGAGATAAGCAAGAAGGAAAAGATAAAATGCTAGCAATTATAGAAATGCACGGAAGCATTACAACAAGGACAATAGACCATTTCGACAATCAAAATCGGAGACTGGGGAGAGCGGTTTGTTCTGGTAAATGGCGAATGCAGTTCTGGTAAATGGCTGCCACGGAGCTTTTATAAATGATAAATTTCTCTCTACAGAACTGTTAGTTTTAAATTCACAGTTAAAATAGAGAAATTATGACTTAAAAAATAACCGAAAAGGTGCCCCATCACCAATAAGCCTCGTAACTAAAGGGAGACTGAATCTGCAACCGAGACCTCAAATCAAATTGCTTTGGTGGGAAAATATTGGTGATTCGTCATCTCGGTTTATCGAAGCGAGATAAAATAAATGTTTTGATAAGTTTCGAGAGGAAAACTTGGAATTACTTCACTCTCTATGAGTTGTGCACACTGGCAGTGGATACAATAATTCAGAATTGTGGCGAGAGATTGCTTTGGCTGCAGTCATTTGGCTCAGCGAAGTCAATGCAGCTCTTTTTCGTTGAAAATGGTACCTTGCTTGGTGGAGAACTTTGATTTTATATTTTTTTTTTTTTTTTTTTTTTTTATATTCCTATAAAAATTTACAATCAACATACAAAGGTTACAGGACGATGCCACAAGGAGCATGGAAATACATAGCAACCCTGCGAGCATAACATTTAACAAATTACATATTACAAATAGCAATTACAAATAACAATATTGCAAATAACAATTACAAATAATTTCAAAAACAAATAATTACAAAAAAAAGAATGTGAGAAAAGACAAATTACAGGAGAGAGGAGGTTTTGAGCAACAACTTATTGAAACCGTTCTGAGGCCTGAATGTATTTCAAAGTTGCCTCGATAATTTTTGTATTTGAATCTGAAGGTAACTTTTCGTGGCCATACAGGATGATTTGGAGTAAATTTTCATTCGAAAGGTTTACCAATCCATGGGGTCGTAATATCGCATTCACGCTGCTGAGAAGATCACGTCTATCTGTATCATAAGCATGGCAGAGCAGCAAAAAGTGTTCCGTATCCTCAATACCATCATTTATCGGGCACAAAGGATTTAAAGTATCGTTGAAGTTATGTTTGAATTTGTGAAAATTCAGCTTGCTGAGTCCAACACGAAGCTGTGTTAAAATTGATAAGCCTTTTGGGTCGTGAATGTTGTAGACCAGTTTTGGAGGTGGACGGATGAGTGCTAATAGTTTTTTCTTGAAAACATTGACTGAGCAGGATTGTTGAATCTCAGGGTCAAGTTTTTCCCATTCCGACAAACAGTTAGGATAGAAACTTGATTTGAATCTCTCTGTTCTCGCACGTATTTGCCCTATTGCAGCTCGTCTGCGAAGACTGTAGTCAGATTCCTGATGCTGAGGTAAAGGATCTCTTGTGTAATCTGGAGTTAAATTATTGATGATCTTATAGAAAAGAACAAGGCGTCTACTCCATCGTCGGAGGTTGAGCGATTCCCAACCAAGTTCATCATAAATTTTTTGACGAGATGTGCCCTTCCAAGCGCCAGTTACTGCCAGGGCGGCGGAGTATTGCACCGATTCGAGTTTTTCCATTGAATTAGTCAAAGTGACAGTTTGGCTAATTCAATGGAAAAACTCGAATCGGTGCAATACTCCGCCGCCCTGGCAGTAACTGGCGCTTGGAAGGGCACATCTCGTCAAAAAATTTATGATGAACTTGGTTGGGAATCGCTCAACCTCCGACGATGGAGTAGACGCCTTGTTCTTTTCTATAAGATCATCAATAATTTAACTCCAGATTACTCAAAGTTAGTCAAAATTTTATATTTTGACTAACTTTGAAGGATAAGGCGAGGACTTTAAAGCAATAAGAGTTGACGAGGAGCTTACTGCAAACCCAGAAGACACCTCTATCCAGAGCCGGTAAGTCGTATCGCATCTTCTTCATTAGCAGAGAGATCAGTCTAACATTAAAAGACTCATTTCAACGAACTCCATCAAAATCTAGAATTGTTTGGTTTGTTGCCCTTTGTTGTTTTCTTTTGAGTATCCATCAACGACAATGACTTATTCCAGAAAACATTGCAAGACAGGAGGTTTATCCACCATAAATCAACTCTTCTAACTTACCTGCAATGAGTTTATGAGATTGCTAGATTTGTCCAAAATCCTCCACTCTCCATGGCGACCTCGTTGTTTGATGAAAACTAAACTTTCGTAATAAAACAGCTGATACTTAGCCAAAAACAATCATTCACCACAATTCTGAATTATTGTAGCCCTTCCAGTTTGCACAACTCATAAAGAGTGAAGTATAACTTATCAAACTTATCAAAACATTTGATTTATCTCTCTTCGATAAACGGAGATGACGAATCACGAATATTTTCCCGCCAGAGCAATTTGATGTGAGGTTTCGGTTGGAGAGTCAGTCTCCCTTTAGTGACGAGGCTTATTGAAGATGAGACTCCTTTTGGGCCATATTTTAGATAATAATTTCTTTGTTTTAGCTGCGAATTTAAAACCAACAGTTCTGCAGAGGGATATTTATCATTTGTAAAAGCTCTGTGGCAGCCAATCCGCCAGTTACAAGGAAAAACCGCTCTCCCCAGTCTCGGATTCTAATTTTCGAAATGGTCTATTGCATGTATTAGCACAGGTTGTCTTCTAGAGAGGATGAAAAGCCCCTGAATAATCTTTTTATACGAATACGGTGACTATTTCTATCCTCCCAAGAAGGTAATGTCTACTAAAGTGTCTTCAAATAATCGCCGTATTTTAGGCCATTTTTGAAGTTTTCCGAAGGGACTTTATTGAAAATAAGCACCTTTTATCGCATCAATCCGGCTTAGGAGTTTGCACTCTGTAGTTACGTCGCTCTTAAGCAATACCAATGATTGGTACTTCAATATAGATAATGGAAAATACACTGCTGTGGTCTTCATAGACCTCAAGAAAGCATTTGACACGGTCAATCATCAGATTCTTCTCACGAAACTGAAGAAATATGGCATTGATTGCCTCGAATATTTATGGTTCCAATCCTACTTAGAAAACAGACGTCAGTTCTGTAAAGTTACTGTGGCACAATCTGATTTGCAAGATATTGATTGTGGTGTTCCGCAGGGATCATGTTTAGGATTACTTCTTTTTCTAATCTACATTAATGATCTTCCATTGGCTCTACATAAATGTAATGTGACAATGTATGCTGATGATACAAGTATTTCATATGCTTCTACAAACATCGAAGAACTTAATACTAACTTGAATAGGGATCTCGATAGTCTAAATAAATGGTTGCAGGGTAACAAACTGTCGTTAAATGTTGTACAGACGCAGCGATGGTTATAGGTTCCCAACCAAACTTGAAGAAAATTGTGGAAAAGAAAGTAAACACTCAATCTTTTTCTATTGGAGGTTCTGATATTGATCCAATTAAAACTGTGCAATATTTAGGTGTTCAACTTGACAGTAATCTTGATTGGGATCAGCACATGAAAGTTTTATGTGGCAAAGTATCTCTAAAAGAAATTCGTACCGAAAGACACTCAGATACAAATGTACCGTGGCATTGTTAAGCCACATTTTCGTTACTGTTGCTCAGCGTGGGGAAGCTGTGGCGAAACTAAATTGCAAGTTTTGCAACAATTTCAAAATCTGGCTGCAAGGATTGTCTCGAATAGCAGTTATGATACATCTGCGACCCCTTTGATTAAGAACCTTAAATGGTTTACTGTCACTGACATGATAAAAAGTGAAACAGCTACGGTGACGTATAAAGCAATAACTGACCTTGCACCTAGCTATCTTTCTAATTTGTCCACAAACAATTCTGACCATAATATTGATATTAGTTTGCGAAATGCAGCCATTGATCTCTATATCGCAAGGATGACAACCTGCAAAGGAAAGAAAGCGATATCTTTTCGTGGTGCAAAAACTTGGAATCAGCTTCCCTTGGACATAAAACAAACAAACTCGCTTATTTCTTTTAAAATCCATCTAAAAGCCATTTGCAGCGTTCCGTTACAATTTTTGTTGGAACTTTAAGTCCCATGCACCAGTTTGAATTTTTACTAGGTTTTTATCACATGTAATTCAATTTAATTTTACCATTTGTAATTAATTTCTATTAGATAAAGTATTTTAAATTTTTAACACGACCCCTGTAAAGCAGTCTTTGATTGATGGGGTCATAGTGTATAAACAATTAAAAATGAAATTAAATGAAAAGAAGATTCTTCATAAATTCGAAAAGGAGTGCCTGATTTCAGCTACGTAAATTCTTAAAATATATTGAACTAAAAGCGGGGATATCTCACTGTTAGCCCACTTGACTACCAATACGAAGGTTGGCGGTTTCGCACTTGACTACTATTCAATAACACATTAACAGATACCATCGTTATGGTATGTAGAGAATGATAGCCTTCCAAATGGCAAGCGTTTTTCCGACTCAGCCGATATCTGTCACATTTCAGAAAATTGTATACTGCAAAAACCTGCTTCTTTCTCGTATTTTATTCATATGTTTCAATTTATCAAGGAGGGTGACCATTCAACCTAGTGGCTGATTTTCATGAGGCTCTCCCTCCTAAAAACATACAAAATATGCAGATCTAAAAACATCAAAGAATTACTAACAACAAATTTATACAACTAAATCATCGATACTAACACTGCTAACTGTGAAAAATAACATAAAAGTGCATAAAAAGCTATAGACTGGATATTTTCTCCAACCATCAAGCGACCTGCCCAACCTTCACCCCCCTGCCCAACCTCCATCAAACCGATAACAGAGATCCAAAGTGGATCCCCGCCGCCTACCCAGCATCAATAAAGCAAAGAAACTACATGTCCGACGGTCAGGAAAATTCCCAGTCCATTATGAGCTATGTTTTAAAGCATTAATGGATGATGCCTGCTTAGTCTCGGATGATGCCTGCTTAGTCTCGAATGTGAGGCTATTCCTCAGTTTTCCACCTCGGTATGAAAAACGTTTCTGCCCATTTGCGGATGTCTTCTTTGGTAACCAGGACATCTTTTAACATTACAACTAGTGGGCCATTGGCCTAGTAGGCCCTTTTCCTGGCCCAGTATTAATTATTATTATTATTATTATTAAATTCTTTAAAGTTGGTTTAAAAGAATAGCTCTAATATGAACTAATTAAGACCAACTATTTACAACAACAAAAAATACAGTTTTTAAATATAAACGTAAATACCCTATTCACAAAAATCAGCCACAAGAATATACATAGAGTGTTCGTTATTTACATATTTTACAACGGCAATTCTCTCCATTCCATTTTTTTATGCATGTCTTGAAGGAACAGACGGAGGTGGCAATTTTTGTGTCATTTGTTAGGGAATTCCATAATATGCTGCCGCGAAAAGATAAACTATCGTTGCCATAAGTATTTGTCTTAGTTTGAGGCAACATCAACAGATTCTTTGATCTTAAATTATAATTATTTTCCTTTTCCTGGAACATATCCCACAAAAAAGAAGGATTTTGTTGTGTTAAACAGCTATAAACCTCGAGCATTAACTTTTGCAAGTTTTTATTATGAATAGTGCACTCATTTGCTCTCTGCAACAACTCTTCAAAAGAGGATGTATAATCGTTTAAGAGAATTCGAAGTGCTCTCTTATGGGTGCGATTTAAATCATTATTGGCAACCTTTCCGCAAAACATCCATATCAACGGACAGTAATTAAACTGAGACATTATGAATGAGTTGTACAGTAAAAGAGATTGTTTCTCATTTAAATAATTTGAGATTCTAGAGAAGGCACTGATCTTGTTGTTTGCTTTTTGGGTTAATTTTGCTACATGTTGGTTGAATTTCAGTTTCGAGTCGATGGTAATCCCCAATAACTTAACACTATTAACAACATCAATAGAATCATTTCCAATATCGAGAACAATACTATCATTAGTCTTCAAACCTAGCAGCATAACTTGAAATTTTGATGGATTGGCGACCATTTGATTCGTTTTGAACCAAGAAATTGCTCGCGACATATCTTCTTCAAGGTTTGAAGCCACACTTTCAAAAGTGTCATCACAAGAAAAAATGGTATTATCATCAGCAAAATTGCACACCTCCGAATGTTCGATGATGTAGATAAAATCGTTGAGGAAAATATTGAACAGTAGTGGCCCTAGCACAGAGCCCTGGGGGACACCAGTTTTTGTTTGTAACCAATCACTATATGTTGAGCCAACCTTTACTCTCTGCTTTCTATCTGAGAGATAATTTGCTATTAATCTGAGGCCCTGCAGACCAAACCCATACGCGTTTAATTTCGCAATAAGGAGATCATGTGGCATACAATCAAATGCCTTTGATAAATCCATCAAAATCATACCGGCAACACCTTTCCTATCTAATATCTTACGAATAGTTTCAATGAGCCGAATCAGGGCATGTTGTGCACTGTGTCCTTTCCTATAAGCACATAACAGATGCGATATCCTAGTAGTCACAAAAGAATTGATCTGTTTAGCTATCAAACGCTCGAAGACTTTGGACATAGCTGTCGCTACACTAATTGGTCTATAATTAACTTTACAGGTGGATTCAGAACTTTTATACAATGATGATACATCGACGGCCTTTAGAGGATCGGGGAACTCACTAGTGAGTAGCATCGTATTGAAATATTTAGTTATTTCGATGTGACATAAACCGGATATTAATTTGAGGACATCAACCGAAATACATCCACTAGTTTTCTTCGAATTGTCTAGCTTATTAATTTCATTCCAGACATCAATAGGGCTGACAGGATGAAACTCAAACGTCTCATCATTTACAACATTATTTCTAATCAACATTAAACTAGGATGGTTGTCGTATTTTTTGATGGCATTTAAAACAGGGTCCTGCAAAGGGACATATGATGGTGGGGTCATAGGAGCCTCAATGGGTAGCGTAGCAGTGATATTCACGAAGTACTCGTTAAAACATTCTGCTATTTGCTTGTCACAGATGATTCTAGAACCATTTTCAACGAGAATGATCTTCTCTTGAGTATTTGATGATTTACTAGATAATAACGGCTTGAAAGTTTTCCAGAACTGTTTATCACTACCAATCGTTGCGGGATCTAAACTTCGAAAAAATTTCTTCTTTGCAACTTTATTAAGTTTAACAATTTTATTCCTTTTCCTCTTATACCTACGAATGTCTTCTTCCTTACGCGTTTTAGTGGCGATCTTTTTTAACCGAGTTCTACACATGATTTCTTTTCTCATCTCTTTCGAGACATGTGGTTTATTGTTGCCTCTAACAGTTGCTTTTTTGTATGGTGCATGTTTGTCTAATGATTTTTCAACTAACCCTTCAAATTCAATATAATTCTCGGGAATTGTTGTACAAAAAGCATTAGAGAGGTCTGTTAGGAAATCCGCCTCGGAAAATTTTTTGTAATCTCTGTATTTTATAATCTTTGGTGGAAGCTTGGTATAAGTTGTTTTTAGAATAGTATAAATCATATGATGGAAATCACTGAATCCCGTTTCGAATGTTTGACTCCCAAAAAAGCTGTGCTTCCTATTAGTTAACATAAGATCTATACATTTGCCTTGCAGACTTTTGAAACATGTGGATGATCTAATCATACTAAATAATGAATATTGCTGAAATAATGACTTCATTGCAGGTTCAGATACCTCCATATTAAGGTCACCAAATATCAACATGTTCCCTATCGACTTTGTGTGAAAGTCTATTATTCGTTCAAGATGACATATGAAATACTTATCACTCTGACAAGGAGGTCTGTATGCTGGGAGTAATAGCCATTTTGTTTTCTTTAGATTGAGCTCGATTGGTAGTACTTGGATATCACAAGGAATATCTATCCCTGTTAATAATCTGCTAGGTATTTGGTCATTAATATAAACCAATAACCCCCCTGAGTTACTCGATACATCTAGCCTATAANTGACTTCTTGACCAAAATTACGAAAGGAGATTTTTCCTTCCACGATAACCTCTTCGATTACTTTTTTGATCTTCGCCTCATCGATCACAGTGCGGGTTTCTTCACGGCTCCATTTGAAATCTTTTTCGCAAAATTTCAAAACATTCTCTAGATTTTGACCAGCTTTTTTCTTTCTCAGTTTATCTAGTACTTCTAATATCATTTTTGCATCGTCTTGAGCCATTTCAGTTGAAATTTCGGTCGCATCTTCGTCTATCAAAGTCGCACGTGAATTATCACCTCCGGTCGCCATTGTGTAAGATCAAAAAAAAAAAATCAGCAAAAATCTTCATTATTGGCCCACTTGTTTGCGCCCCTTTCTTTAATTTTATTAAAGAAATCAGGGAGAGCATCTTTAAAACCAGAGTCAGTAAACCATTTTATGCATGTATCGCTTAATGAGAAAGGGACTGCATTTAACGACCCAAGACCTGCAGTTTCCGAATTCTGAAAGTGACTGGGAGAGTCGTTCTAAGCCAAAGTAAAGGTTGCCATTTAAAAAAATGTTGCTAGCCTAACTATCACAGAATTGTCAAGGTTTGGTACTAATTGTGGGCAAGCAAAGACAAAGTAAAGGCGTTTGCGCAAAAATTTTCCTGCAGGTGGTGGGTGATTCGCAGAAAACTGTTAAAAAAAAGTCAAATTCCAATTTGGCACGTGTACAGATGGCATAGAGATTGGCGTTCTAAGCCAAAGAAAAATAGTCAAAAATACTATTTTAGCAATAGTAATCTAAGCCAAAGTAGAGGGCATGTCCTCAAAAATTTTCCTATGGGCTTTGCCCCCAGACCCCACATTTTAGTAACCCCCCAGTTACCTTGCCTTGGCCACGCTGTGGCTGCATGTGATTGAACATTCTAGACTTATTAGATAAAGCTTACAGTGACAATTTTTAGCATACAGTTAAGTTTTACATGCTTTATTTGTGCTATCTTTTTCGCCATGAGAATTGGGTTCCAGTGGTTAGTTTGGCTTACTGGTCAAATTTCCTTAAAAGATGCCTTGTTGGTAACCTTAAATCTGTTGTTGTATTTCGAAGGCTACAAGAGTTGCAAGCGGAGTTCTTGTAAAAACAATGCTCATTTACTGTGTAGCAAGCCCATTATTAGACTTGTAGACCATTGATCTAGACTCTCCATCGATAAGCTCACGAATGGTCTTCCAACCAAGACTCTCGATGAGTGGTCTACTTGGGGCATCAAATCTGCTATTTGTTAACAATTCTAGCAGCTCTGTTTTGAAGCTGTTGAAGCTGATTAATAACAGTTGTGCCATAGCAACCCCGTACAGAACAACTGTATCGAAAATGGGGCTCCACAGTGCTTAAAGGTGACCTGAAGCGAAATTTTTTATTTGCAAAAGCCAATAGCCTAGTTGAACAACGAAGAACGCCGTTTTCAGTTTTTCCAAATCATGTTTTGTTTTGGAATTATTCCCCATTTTAAGATTGGAGCTGATGACGTCATTTTGTTTGCAAAAGGCACACAAACAATTGATATCAACAACATTTTTTATAAAAAAGCCCGAAAACCCAAAGATTTGACACTGGACTTTCTTTTCATGAGATCTATGACATTTCTAGGCTTGTTTTGTCGCTCTAATATGTTTCAGCAGCAGGTTTAATTGCAAGCATAGTCATTGTCGCCAGTTTTTCTACTCTCTGCCTATACTTTCCTTGTAAATATGCAAACAAAATGACGTCATCACTTCAAAACATAAAACAGCGAATATCTCCGAAACGAAATAAAATATTACAAAACTTTAAACGGTATCACTAATCAAACCAGTCAGTCATTTCCTTTTACAAATAAAAATTTTCGCTTCAGGTCCCCTTTAAGTACAATGTTTTTAAAGAAGCCATGAGAATATTCTTCGNCACTGGACTTTCTTTTCATGAGATCTATGACATTTCTAGGCTTGTTTTGTCGCTCTAATATGTTTCAGCAGCAGGTTTAATTGCAAGCATAGTCATTGTCGCCAGTTTTTCTACTCTCTGCCTATACTTTCCTTGTAAATATGCAAACAAAATGACGTCATCACTTCAAAACATAAAACAGCGAATATCTCCGAAACGAAATAAAATATTACAAAACTTTAAACGGTATCACTAATCAAACCAGTCAGTCATTTCCTTTTACAAATAAAAATTTTCGCTTCAGGTCCCCTTTAAGTACAATGTTTTTAAAGAAGCCATGAGAATATTCTTCGCATGTTTGAAAATCCAATGGCTCTGGATACATTGGTAGATACCGCTTTAATGTGTTCTTTCCAATCTAGACTATTGTCAGCGTGAACACCAAGGTATTCGTTGTTTGTGACAACGTCCAGTTCAAACAAATACATGTATTCTGTTCCATGTTTATGCTTGCAAAGGGTCTGAATACTAATTTGAAGAAGTTATTAAATGCTATCACGTTTAGCTGTACATTTTGCTCTAATATTTCTTATCATTTCACTCTCTTAGACGACTACAACAGAGTCAAATTGAAACATCATCAAGGCCAATCTGACTATATCAATGCAAGCCATATCGTGGTAAAGCATATTTCTTAGCATATCATATCATAACGAAACGTATCATTTCTCAGCTTTTACATATGTTGCATTGATCTTAATGTTTTGAAACAGTGTTCAATGCTACAGGGCTGTTTGCGAAATGGTAGATCAGTTTCCGTACAAAATTGATTGATTTTTTACATTACATGGAAACAATTTGTGCATCCTATGAATATTGTAAGTAGCCAAGAAGCGGAATTTGATCCAGCGTCGAGTTTAACAAGACTAAGTACCGAGTTGATTTTTCGACCTTTATTACGAAATTAATTTCTTGTCGCATTAACAACTGATCAACCATTTGGCAAACAGTCCCTATAATACAACTACAGAGTGTAGGCTACCGGCCTAAAATTTAAATTCCTCTGGAACGAAGGGTGGGAATTTTCTAGCAAGAAAGAAGTAAGCATATGTCAAATGAGGTAGCACTTCCTTTCGAAATTGTTGTACAGTCGTCGCCAAAAGTTTAACACCACATTATAGTACATTTGTTGATGCAAGGAGCTGCAATGATACTGCTCTAACGTTTGTGTTGTCTTTGAATTGTTTCAGGTCAACTTTCCATGTAGATTTTGAATTTTGATTTTGTTTTTTTGAAATTTTGCACCAATTTGTTATGACGCCACTATGAAATTTATAAAAATTATCGGAAATTATTGTGATCCTGCCGACAATGGAGTTGACACAAAAAATGTGTTACTCACCTGGATTTGACATCAATCCATGCAGAATTCATTTCTTTGATTTTTTTACAAAATATCAACACTCTGCGAAAAGGACGGCTTCAGGGAAACAGTCATATGAAGGCTTTCAGTCCACAGCTATGGGCATGAGTTTAAGACCAGCCCTTACTCATAGTTTGAAGCAACAAATCACATAGTTATTCACAATTGATTTTCAAGAATTTATTTCATTATTCTAATTATCGAATGTCAAAGACTTTTATATTATAAGCCCAGGATTGTTTTACATTTCACAAGAGTGGTTTTAAATGATTTAAGGCATTTCATGAGTATTTGCATCAGTAATTAGGGCTTTTAATGAAGCAATGAAAATCTCACGGCAAGAAAGACATGAATTTCAACGTAATTTTTAACGTGTAAACTGCTGTTAAAGGTCCAGTTTCCTGTGGTTTCCTTAGAATACACGAGCAGGAAACGTGAGATGTACGCATTAGTTTACAACCTGAGAAACTATTGTTAAAGGAACGTTTCCGTTTCCCATGTTTTTTCAGTTTGCACACTCGGCGTTTCCAATGATGGAAACGCTTGTTAAATTACAGGTTTTCAAGTTAAACTGTTGTGAGATCTTACATTTTTTTTATATTTATCCTTGCACACTACACGTGTAAAAGAACTTTAATAGGAGATTTAGCGTTTCGCAAAGTGGGATTCACTGATATTTTCCGCAATTTCACAATAGTTTCCTTGATAATTTTAGTAACAGTAGCCATAGTTTGCACAACTTTTCCTACTATTTCCCTTTTTAGTACCATGAAATGGAAAATAACCTTATTCTTTCAATTTTCTCATTCTAACTACAATAGCTCAACATTTGAAACGGCTCTTTAGATGAATGTACCCTCAGAATAAGGCACAACATTATGAAGACCACT
>REGM01000068.1:773171-800769 GCA_004194415.1 Aurelia aurita
GATTTGCCCCTCAGATCACTTCAAAGTCATTTAACGAATCATGTAAGCTTATGGTCCAAATTGCTCACTGAATTAAAAAAGATAAATTTACCGTTTTTTAGCTTTAAAACCAAGGAGCAGTTTACGTCTGCGAACACAAAATCAGCATCAGTGCGACTCTTGACAAATTCTTTGGCCTCTCTTAAGACACCCAATCTTTTGCGAGTAAGATCGAGTCTTATCTTAATGTCTCCAACCTTTTTTTTATCCTTTCTGTTGCGATAGACGACTGTCCGATCTCTAAACGTGTTGAATTTGACAATCATTTGCTGTTGCATCTTGCCATTTTCATCAGTTTCTCGCTGGCCAATCCTATGAGCACGATCAACTGCATCAATATTAACACCGCAATCCATTTTTTCCAGGATTTTTTCTACTTTTTTCATACAATCTTCCTGCTCGCCCCTGGCTGGTAATTCTATGTTGTATATTCTTAGGCAGGTGCGGCGGCTATATTGTTCAGCATCATCTACTCGCTCTGCAAGTTTTTCAATCACAGCTAATTCACTTTCCAGCATTTCCACGCGCCCTTCGAGATTTTGGCTTTCCAGCTTTTCCAATCGATCTTCCAGCTGTTTAATCTTATCATCCTGTGCCTGAAACCTTTCATTAATCTGAGTCATCAGCTTATCCACCATGTTATCAATATAAGTCTTGTCTGGGAGACTTGACAAATCCTCATGAAGCGGTTTCAGAGCATCTACAATCAGTTCTTTGATATCTTTCTGTTGGTCAACCATGTTTATCCAGCTCTCGTTCTTGCTCTAGGCCTATTGACACTTTCGGTAATCAGAATTGTAACTTTTGCCGCTGAATCAGTTCACTCAAGCTATAGACACTTCCATGTAATAATCAATTACTTCCATACATTTCTTATGACTTCAAACCCATGTTTTAAAGGTTCAGTTAACACATTTTATGGAGACCACACTCGACACGTCCCACGAAGTTTAAATTGAGTGCTCGTCAAAATAAATGCCTTTTCAGCCATAACTTTTGAACCACTTGTTCTATAATAACGAAACAAACATATCTGATCTCCTCTTGAGAAGGGCTTTTATTTGATATATAGTTTGTTGATTTTTGATGACTTCAACAATAATTCGTTGTTGCGCATGCGTACTTGCTAAAAACCATGTTAACCTTCATTTTTAGAAAAATGAACAATATCATAAGATGCAGCAGGTCTTTTTATGTACATCAAGCAATTTTTGCGATTTTTTAGACCAATTTGAAACCGATTTTAGGCAAAAAGTTCTTTTTTTTGCGAACAAAAAAAATTAATGCTGACATCAGCAAAAATATTAATGACACGAAGCAAAATTTTAAAATAAGAATATTAAGGATATAATCTTTGTATATTTCAAATCTCATATCAATATATTTAATTGATTTTGAGATACAACACGTCAAAGTCCGGGTGGTTTTACCATTTTTTGCACCTTATTTAGCAACATTTGCTGACGTCAGCACTTACCCACGTGACATAAACAAAAAAAATTGACGTCATCTTGTTTGCCATATTTTGTTTGTTACTTGTGCCAAGTTTCAAGTCTCTAGCACTTATAGTTTTGAGAATAAAGAGGGGGGGCACAATGTGCCCCCCCTAGTCTCCCCAGAGTTTCAAAAAGCCTAGTCTGGATAGGGTTAAGGTATCATTTTTCAAAAAATGAATATAATGTTTTTATTTTTTATATATTTTTATACTCAATTAAAACTTTTACAGGAGCAAATTATTTAAGACACTACATATGAATTACTTTACAATACTACAAGGACGATACCACAGGGAGCAAAAGACAATGACCATCCCACAGCCATACATAGAAACATGCAACTAATTAACAACTAATTAACAACTACAAAAAGCTACACATGAGCGATAGGATACCTATATAAATATTGGAGATCTGTTTCACATCAGATGTCAGGCCGGCATAGGCGCATGTTGTTCAACAACAAAAACCACGGACGAGAGAACAACAATGACAACAGCTGCTGCCGCCATTGCTCCCCACCGAGAATCCTAATTGCGCAAAACACTGCACCCATGCATATCAGGTCGGAGTTCTTATTTTGCAATATAACTAATAATTGTCTTTCAAACTATAAATGCCCTACATCAAATGTGGAACAGACTTACAAACAAAAGAAAAACAATTCAAATAGTGGCTATGTGGCGCATTGCAAGGGTTTGAAAATATTTTAATCAAACCGACCAGTTTGGTGGATGAATTTAAGAGTAAGCTCAAGAATAGTTTTATTAACGTCATTAGAGAAGTCTTTATCACCATACAATAAAATTTCAATCAGAACGTTGGTCGAAAAGCTATTAATTTGGACAAATTGTCGTATTCCAGCAAGAAGATTTCGACGATGAATCTCAAAGGCACGGTAGAGCAACAAGAACTGTTCCGTGTCTTCAATGCCGTCGTTCGTTGGGCACATTGAGTCAACGGTATCCCTGCATATATTATATAATTAGTATATAAAGTGTACCGTTGAAGAGGGCCTAACTACTCGAAGAAAACAGGCATCAGTTTGGTCTTTTGCGCTTTTTTATTTTCTTTCAGTGCTGACTAGTTTTGCCCACTAGGGCATCTTCAGAGCAACTCATATAATTAGTATATAATATAATATATATAGTTAGTATAATGTTCTAACTCATCATGTAGAATTCCACTGTATGCTCTCATAAGTAAGTATGTTTTACTGTTACTAAGACGTAGCATTTTGACGCGCTGAAATCTAACCTATCGAAAGGTTCATCGATTGACTTTCGAGTCCGGAATAGACGCATCGCCCGGTTTGTACTTTTTAGAAAACAATCAAACCAGGACATCCTTATTTCAGATTACCTGTTTATCAATTTCTAGCATATCCAAATATAAAACATGTGAAATACAGTTTTCAGAAATGCGATTCGAATTGAATTTTTCTCTCTTCTAAAAGGATTCAATGATTCTTGACTTTTTCCTGATATTCTTTACACTCAACAAATTTTTTTTATGCATTGTATTAAAAACTTACAATACATATTACTAATCACATTACTTCCAAGCTACTTTACAATTACTAATAGGACGATACCACGGGAAGCACAAAGTATGTCTACCCCATGGTCAATACATGGAAAAGAGAAAAGTACATACAACTACAAGTAACTACTACAAGCAAAAATATCATTTATTAAAAGAGACACGGTGCACCATGGTGGTTCTGTGACTTATAACGGAGTTTAAAATTTTCTAATCAAACCGACCAGTTTTATGTATAAAACGCAGAGTTAACAGAAGTATATTTTTATTAAGATCATCGGGGACATCTTTATCTTTATCTTTATCTAGTGAATTAACATTCATAAAAATAGTCAAAAATAGGGGGTGTTCTCCTTGATTAGTCTACCTACTGAGAGAGCTCCTCCTTTAAGAAATTCCCATCATGCAAATATCTACGGTACTGTTTTTGTTGTCCTCCCATTGCATATAACTGTTATTGTATTGTAGGTATTATTTTCTTAGCTAGTTGTTTGTTGCTTTTTTTAGTTATTTGTATGTTGAGAATTTTAAAATGAATAAACTGAAGATGAAACTGAAACTGATCTATCACCATATAATAAAAGCTGCATTAGAACCTCGCTTGAAAAAATGGTACAGCCGAGTGGTCGCAATAAATCAGAAACTCCAGCGAGAAGATATATTTCTGGTACTTCAAACGAAGGGCAGAGCAACAAAAAGTGATCCATATCCTCAACGCCATCATTGGTACGCAGGGGCGGATCCAGACCGGTTTCACCGGTTTCCGTGCATCGGTCAAGTTTCCAAACCATAGATAAATTTGCATTATTTACCAAACTTTGCAGAGAAATAAAAGCAGCTTAAGCCTATTTTCAATCTGCAAACTAGTGTAAAGTCAAAGGGTGATATGTCTGTCAAATCTTTCAAAGGGTGATGAAACATGAAATTCATGACATCGGACACTTCCACAGAAATCCCTCTTGAAACAATCAGCGATGTTGTGATGGCTTTGTTTATTTTGCTGTATTTGCTATGGTCCTCTCGGTGGTGGTCTTACGTTATTCCCTTTGAATGGCCGTGACATTCCGAATTGTTTTTTATCAACTCTTTGTAATCTTATCAACCAATAAGGGCTGAGTGAACCTGTCGAGAGACTTCCGTGAACCGGTCGACAATTGTTTAAAATCAGTGAAGCTGTGTCGATTAGGAAGTAAACCGTTCTCGCAGGAAGTAAAAAGTGTGCGATCATGCTTGGAAAGGAAGTTGATTTTATCGAAAAAACGTACAAGAACAAGAAGTGCCATGAGACAGCAATGGCTGATTCAGAAAAGGAAGATCTCTTTATCGATTTCACAGTGCTATTAAAGAGAAGAGTGAAGGGGAGGTACAGCGCATAAAATAAAAATACGAGTGCGTTTTTTTTAGGGAGTATTAAAGTTGAAGGAAGGGGTAGAGAATTCAAGAGCCTGCGAGGTGACGAATATGAGTCGAATATGCAGGTTTCTTGGACTTATTTTCACAATCAAAAGTTTCTAATAACTTTTTTAATTTTTGTTTTGCATTATCATGGTAATTTCGCCTTGAAAACGTTTTGGTTGATGCTCAACTGGATGGACATTATTTTTGTAAAAGGGCGTTGCCCATGTTTTCCGAGAGTCTAGAGGGCGTGGTCACACAAAAATTTTCTGGGGGCTTCGCCCCCAGACCCCCAGACCCCTCCATTCATTCATTCGTAAACCGGTCAGAAAACAAGGCTAGATCCGCCCCTGGAGCGCACATTAGGTTTATAGTATCTCTGAAATTATGCTTGAATTTGTGAAAGTATAACTAACTGAGACAAACCTTCAGTTGTGTATGATAAGATAGATCTGTTGGATCATGTATTCGAAAGACAGATTGTGAAAGGAGGCGAATTTTTCATAGAAGCTTTGTCTTAAAAATAGCAATATGAGGGGCAAGTCCAATTTCTGGATCTTGTTTATTCCATTCAGATAAACAGTGATGATAGAAGCTAGATTGGAATTTGTCTGTCCTTGCCCTTACTCGCCCAATAACTTTCTTCTTGTCAAAGCAGTGTCGATACTTCCGCAGTGGTGGGACTGGATCCTTAGTATATTCAGGAGCTAGATTATTTATAAACTTGTAAAACAAAATATGGCGTCTCAAAACATCTTGTGCAGTTATAGGAAATAAATAGAGACAAGGGCTTAAAGTGCTTATGCAACCACATTATCAGTTTTTTCTTTTCTTGATAAAATTGAAGATTGTAGCGTAAAAATCGATATCCAAAAAACAAAATTCAAATATCTTATTCCAAAGCGATTTTATTAGCATTCAAAGTTGCCTCATTCATTCATTTTCGTGTGAAACAGTTTTTCCTTTCGAGACGTCATAAGTAGTACAAGGCTATTAGCGAGTCACGCAACGCATTGTAAACATTCAACATGGCGAGCAACACATGTAAATTTGTTGTTATCGCAAGTAAAACGAAGGCTGGAAACAATAAACAGAAGAAAACTCCGTGAAAAATGTCTACCTACCACTGTAAAATTCAGGGGGTTAACAAAATTGGTGAAAACTCAAAAATAACTTCCTTCAATAATCAGTAAAATTCTTGTGATTGCGCAATCACCTTCATACTTTGCCTGCAAACAGTTTTAGTATAGTGGACGTGAGCAATTTTAGTCTCAGCTCAGTCAGTGGCGTAAGACGAATGTTCCCAGGGGGTAAAGTGTGCTATACAGAGGTGATTCTTTGCCAAAAAACAGTGAATAAAGGTCCCAAATTTGCTTAGAACAAGTTTAAAATGCTCTAATCTACCTTGAAATCATGGCTGGTGTCGATGAATTATGTTCGGAGAGTTGGAAATGTCAGCCAACCTATCTTACAGGGGGTAGTGCAATTTTGGTCAATTCGGTGACAACTCAAAAATAAATTTCTTCAATAATCAATAAAAATTTTTGTGATTGCTCAATCACCTTCATATTTTGCATGCAAAGACTATGGATATAGTTGACTTGGCAAATTTTCGTCTCAGCCTGGTCAGTAGCGTAAGACGAATGTTCTCAGGGGGTAAAGTGTGCCCTACAGAGGTAATTCTTTGACAAAAACAGACAACCAACATTGCAAATCAGCTTCGATCAAACCCAAAATGCTCTAATCTAACTTGAAATCATGGTTTGTGTCGATGAATTATGGTCAGAGAGTTGAAAATGTCATCCAACCTATTTTACAGGGGGTAGTGCAATTTTGGTCAAAGATTTTTGGCAAAGAATCACCTCTGTGGGGCACACTTTACCCCCTGGAAACATTTGTCTTACGCTACTGACCAGGCTGAGACTAAAATTTGCCAAGTCCACTATATCCACAGTTTTTGCATGCAAAATTTGAAGGTGATTGAACGATCACAAGAATTCTTACTGATTAGTGAAGGAATTTATTTTTCATTTAGTTCAAAGTAGCAGAACCCCCTGAAACATGGTTACTTTTTAAAAATAACTCTTTGTTCTTGTCTAAAATGTCATTAATGTTTTCATTGTATCATTTCAAGAAGTTTCCAGACAACAGAACAGCATATCGAAAGTTACGAATGTTACGTGTAACATTCGCGAATATCTTTCTGTATATCCCATGCCGTTTGCACCCAGACGGACGACACCATAATCCTCCTCACTATCACTTTCTTCGTTCACAATCGACCCAACATCACTAAAGCTTAGATCCGATCCATCAGATGACATTATGAACCAGAACGATAGAAGCGCAAATGCTAACAGTTCGTGATCTTCGTGTGCCCTAACTAACATTGGCAATCGCTTGGCTACTACTTATGACGTCATCAATAAAATCGAAATTTCGCAAGAGGTACTTGTTTTTAAGCGCGGATTTTTCACACTTCCTGGCGGAGAAATTCTGCGAAAGTGGTACCAAAATGTCGAGAAAAGATAAAATTTTCTGAAATTGGTGTTAACTTATTTTTGATAATTTGGTTGCATAAGCACTTTAATATATAAGGACAGACTGAATAAAAAAGATATTATTGTTTATGGAACTATGTAAACATCCATGACTGCATCATACTAGAAAAGGTATTTTGACAAATTGAAATAAATTTGCAATAGATTAATTTAGTATATTTGTCTTGAAATTTTCGCCTTCTTTTTGCAATAGCTCCTGTCGTCGCTGAGATACCAAATTTCTGGTTAATGATCTGGGAACAAAGAGTCAATGTTATTGTCATGTTAACAAGATGTGTGGAAGGAAAAATGGTAAGACTTGCTACATTTCAATTTTTCATGCAATCTTGATAATTGAAACTCGTAATATTGGTTGATGGTGTACATTCACTTAAATATAAAAAAATTGCATGGTTGAATGAAAGAAACTTATTCACTGATTTTAGGCATTGGTTGATGACGTCATTTTGCTCGTAAATCGCAAGCATTGTATATAGAAATAGAGCTGGAACTACATCAATTCTTTATATTTTTTGGGCGTTGCTTCTTCTTTATTCTTTTGAAATTTATCATCCAATCCTACAAGCTACTGGTTAGCTGAAAATGAAATATGATAGCAAACAATTTTAAACGGAATTATTATCATTCAATATCGTTATTGAGTTGCTTCAACAGCAACAATGAATTTTTAGACGTATAAAATTGTTCTTGTTAAGAATTTATGAACTTTACTACGGAATTCCCTTCATTATATTTGCTACCGTTCAAAAAGTGTGCTGATTTTGCTTATTATTCTCGCCTTATTTTAAATATTATCAAGTCTATTATTGATTTATCAGAGTTTCAAGAATTTGCTTAGGTTCAAAACATCAAGCACTAACTTGGGGGTTGAGGTAAATTGTGAATTATTAACATTAAAATGTAAACTCTCAGAGCAACATAACAATAAAAAAGGTATTTAAGTTCAATTTAACTATCGAGGAACATGTTAAATGTGGTTTTCAGGCCCGAACAAATCCCTTTACCTATTTTGAGATACCTAGTATAGTTTTGGAATTTTGACTAAATCTTCCAAATTGGCCATATGAACGATTTTGCGTCGTCAGTCAAAAGCGGATAATTGTTTGGGGTACCCAGTGTACTACGACATCATTTCCTAAAATATGAGAGGAACAGCCTAAATAGTAAATAGCAATTCAGAAATCCTTTATTTGAAACTAAACTAGCTGATAATTTATTTTTTATATAAAAAGAGATCTAATAAATTAGGATATGATTAAAAAAAGGAAGGTGAAGAAGATTTCTCTCTTCAGATCAAAGCTGACCAGTACTGGCCGACATCTGGAGTATTAAAATATGGACAAATTACTGTTTCGTTTGTTGTGACGGAAGAATTCCCCGAGTATATCATTTCTGTCCTAGAATTGAAGAAGGTGAGAAACAAATTCATACTTGTAACTGTTCTTTTAAGAAGAATTGCATCGAATATTTACATGGAGGAATGACCTTTCTCAAAAATTCATTCAATAGTTTGCTTTTAATGGCATTTACACATTTGAAAAGCGTTTATTATCAACAAGGGCAGATTTTGTAAAAATAGCAATTGTTGCAAATGATTGACTCCACAGTACAAAGCGGTTACAAATGTCTTATTCGGGAGCGGAGCATAAAATTTTAAATAAATACTTTCATTTGATATATACCGGGTGTCCCAAAAATAAGGTAACGGATTTGGTTGGCTCCAGCAATGTGAATATAGCTTTGATCGATGGCTAATCACTCTCAAAATGTTCCTCGATAGTTAACTTGAGCATAGATACCTCGTTTGTTGGTATTGGTACCTTAAGAGCAGAGATATTGATCTTGATAGCTCAAATTTGTACCCACGTGCAAACCAGAGCTTTGGCCTTTTGGCCTAAGCAAATTCTTGATGCATCTCGAAATTAAAAACTGAAATTAAAGAACAATAAAAAAACTGCCCATTGGGTGACTGGGGGATGATTTTTGGCAAACAGAATGTAATAAGATGTAATATTTTTCAAATTTTATGAAGGATATCGTTGATTTATTCGCTGTGCCTCAAGAATTTGCTTAGGCCAAAAGGTCAAAGCTCTGGTTTGCACGTGGGTACAAATTTGAGCNTCAAAATGGTGGTTACATTCAAATAATGCAAATTATTTTATTTCGAGGAATGCTACTAAAGGAGGTAAGTATGTAGTTGTGCTTTTGTTTGTTTGTTTGTCAACTTATTTTGATTCGATTTTTACCAAGCAATACATATTTAAATTTATACATCTAATCTAAATCGAATAAAAGGGTTAACCTTCCCGAGAAACACGATTTGGTAGAGCCATTTTGATGCAGTTACAATAAAGAACAAGGCTAAATTTTGTAAAAATAGCACTCGTTTCTTTACAGAAATATAGAATGGGGATTTCTACAGCCTATTAGGCAAGCCTCAAATGTAAATAAAACCAGGCGCATAAGATACCCTAAAACCTTCGTTGTGAACTCTATCGCAAGCTTCCTGCAACCAGGGGCTATTCAGAGAATGTGTGAGTAGATAGAAAGTAGAAGGATACAATACAGTACATCTACACATATACACCAATAAGTTTATTTGATTAGTTTAGAAGCTTAACTCAAAGCGTTTTTTAACCAATTCTAAGTGCACCAGGTGGGCGAGAGTCCAGATGTTCGCCGGGCTTCTGGTGATCAAAAAATAGTCAAATTTTGTCTGGGAGCTCCATTTCTACTCTTACTATACAATTCTGCCTGTTATCTCATGTTAATCTGGAGAAATTTTGCATTTTACGCTAGTAGCTCAATTTTGATCCTTTTCCTATTGTTTTTGGTTGCCTAGCAACGAACCACGTGACCAATTAAACTTTATTGTTATATTTGTAAAGCTTATTGTCCAAGGAACACTTGGGGAAGTTTAATTGTTATATCTCTTTTAATTTTGGAAAAAAGAGGGGGGGGGGCGAAAAACGCCCCCTCCCAATCAAAAATGCTAAAATTTCAACCCGGTCCAAATAGGGTTAAGGTCGTTTAAATCAAAGGCAACAAATGCTATATTATTACAAAATATGGCCTTGTTTCTATTATCCATATATGTCTCCAACTCTTTTAATATAGATATATTAATGCAATTTTTGAGGTAGTGGTGCAATGAAATGATGCGGGAAATCAAGTGTTTCAGTAGAAAATGTTTGTTCTGTCTAGAAATATATAAATTATAAGAAGAAACATAATTACAGGGATCGACTATGCCTCTCTGAAACCAAAACAAAACAACAATGTGTACTTCATTTATGTTACAACTGTAGTGTGATTATATTCTGTATATAGACAAAAATATTGATTCACGGTAAATATTGCCTTTGGAGTAGCTGTAACCAATGCTGGGATTATATAGCTATTTGATAGAAATTTCAATCCATTTTTTAGGTATTTTCTTTCAAAATAACTTTTTTCTTTAGGGCAGTGAAACAAGATTATGCAGACACTTTCACTACCTCACCTGGCCTGATCATGGAGTGCCTCAATACCCAACTGCAATTTTAAGCTTCAGGCGAAGATTACGACAATTTATGCCATGGCACAAACAAGACGACACTCCAATTGTTGTACACTGCAGGTTCGTTTTATCAGATCATATAAAAGTGAAGTGACAATAGTAAGCAAGACATAATCTGAGTATTTTCAACTACTGCCGTGATTGAAAAGGTTCACAACACTTTTGTCTGCAAAGAAATCAGCCTGATGCTATTTTTTCTTATAGAACATAATCTGCTAAAATTTCTGAATGACTTTAAAATTTCTAGCAAATTCGAAGAAGCTTCGTAAACCAGATCATATTATATTGTCTTGGTTATTGAAAAGAGAACTGTGCAATTCTTAGTCACGGCAAAAATATATGTTGCGTGAATCCAAGGAAACAGGTAAAAACAAGGAAATTGTGGGAAACCTTTCTTTGTAAGCCTTGTCAGTAAAATCTAGACAATCTGGTTATCAGATGAATCCCCTGTTTCCAATTTTAGTGCTGGAGTTGGACGAAGTGGGACATTCATCGCGGTTGATTCATTGATTCCATTGATCTGTAAGTCACGACTCGTCGATGTGTTTGGTTATGTCACTTTGTTAAGAAAACAAAGAACGCAGATGGTTCAAAGATTGGTAAGGAAACGATAATCATTTTAATCATTTTCTAACAAGCTCAGCATAATTTCTCGCTTTTTTTATACATTCCAATAAAAAGTTTACAATACATATTACTAGTTACGCTCCCCAGCCCAGCCCATTCTCGCTTTTCAGCAAATCACAAACAAGCATTCATTAAATTTATTTGAAAGAAATCAACTGTTTGTGATCCAAACAAGTTCATATAACGTAACAATGAATAGATAAACTAAACATTTTCTAGAAATGAAGTTAGTTTTTTCAGTGGCAAATTTCGTGACAAATTTGATATAATATCAATTCAAAATCAAACGGAAGATGTTCTGAACTTTTCCAGATCAGGAGCATTATAAACTTGATGTATGTTTCCTCTTTACCATGATAATAAGAATACACGAGCTCTAAATAATTTCTAATCATATAATTAGGTGCAAGAACAAGCAAGGGCTACACTTTTGCTTGCAAGGTGCCAAAATCCATTTCTCTAATAGTAATAGGAACACCGAAACACTAAGCAATCTTTTGTATTCAGTAACACAAAAGTGGTAAAATTATCGAGACTTTCGGGTTTCCTTCTATATTTTTATTTATGTAAATAGATCCTCTGTCTCTCTTTCCATTAAAAGGCTCAATACAAATTCGTATATCAGTGTTTGCTTGAAGCAGCTGTGTGTGGTCCAACTGAGGTATCTGTGCAGGAGTACAGGCAAAGATTCAACAATCTTTCAAATGTTGATACAAAATCTGGCAAGGATGGATTCAGTCGTGAAATGACGGTAAGTGTATCTACCAAAAGGGCATGACATCTGACGGCAAATCATTTTGCAAGCTTTTTGTAACCAGAAGTCAAATCCAACACCTTACCTTCTATTTGCTCAGTTTGAAAGATAGCTGTCCTCGGAAAACAGAGCTTTGAAGTACTTCGATTAATTGCGTCTTCATTTTTCCATCTCGATATACAAAGTGTAAATACAAAAGGATACCGGCTGTAAAACGCTTAAATTTCTCTAGAATGGAAGATCTCACATAAATGAGATAGTGATTTGCGGAGAGCCCTACTCGTTTGCTTTCATTTGATGTATAGGTTTTGCAAAATAGCTCTCTTGGAGGATTTGCAACGAGTAAAAAAGTAAAAATAGGTCGAAATTAGGTAGCGTCTCTTTTGAAATGTTTTCGTAATTGTATGTTCGTTGGAAGAAAGAAACTAACATTGCACATCTTTTAATGTTTCTGATTCGGTATTCAACAAAAGAAGCTTTCGTAGCAACATTCATAAATGATCTAATTATTTTGGACAAAGCTGTTCTTCACAAAAACTTTTCGACAGTGAAACTCTAAGAGAAGCTTCGACTACAACATGTTTCTTGGAAAGAAATTGTCGAAGCAAAATATTTCAAATTATGTGAGACAGTTTCTGATAAAGAAATGCGATACTGACAACTACGTTGCTTACTGTTTGCTTTCTAACTGCCCGATGATTTAACGAAGGCCAAAGGTTTGTGTGATGCACGGATAAATGTCCGACGTTTATCAAACGATGCAATTAGAAAAGTACCCAAAAGATACGCTACCTCATTTACTTTTTACTCCTTGCGAATTCCCTGGAGACCAAATTTGCAAACAATATAGGTGAAATAAATGCACAGAAGTTGGGCTTTCAGAAATTCATCACATCATTTATGTCAGACCTTTCCAACTAGAGCAATTTTAAGTTTTCGACAGGTAGCCTTTTTTATACACCTTGCATGTCATCATAAAATCTAACAGACATAATTTCAAATATTACAAGAGCTGCTATCTGCAGGAAAGAACATTGCATTATCTTGTTTCCATTACAAACCGCTCTTGCAGTTGTTTCAAAAATTAAAAAATAGAAGAGGATGATTTTGAAATGGTTGGTCAGCCGTTTCTCCGTCAAGGAATTTATTTTCCAATCCAAGAATTGTAATATACCGGGTGAGTAAAAATAAAACCCAGAGCGTTTGAAAGGCTACTGTACCCAGAATGTCACAGCAATAACAATTATTATTATTTTGTTGAATAGCCGACATGTTAAATTAATTTTAGAAATTTTCCTAGCTGAAATGAGCCACTTTCTTCCGAATATATGAGGGAATTTCCCGAGAAAGGCCCTTGGAAAAACCTTCAAAAGTGGCCTATAATTTCGACCAAGTTCCACCATGATTTGTGCCTTACGGCAATGACTCGCCTATGTTCTAACATGTGTTTTCCTCTTGGGAGGATGAACAAGTCTCCCCCATTGGTATACGAAAGTTATTTAGGAGGATTGCATTCTCTCAGGACGATAGCACGTGATAATACTTGTAAATGGCATTGTAGTTAGGAAGGAAAACTGACGAAATTTTGGTCGTTGTTTTCAATCATTTTTGCAGGTTTTGGAAAGGGATTTCTGCAGGAAGTCTTCCATAGCCACGAGAAGGAATGCCCGATTAAATCCTTGTAAATTTTTAAATCTAATTGAACACATTGGCTATGAAGCAAGATATCGTTCAATATTATTGCTTTGATATTCAGGAAGCAGTATTTTTTCAAACGCCTTGCTTTTAATTTTTACTCATCCGGTCTAAAATTTGAATGACTTGTCATTAAAACTGAAAGTTGGTTGTTTGCAAGAATGGCTGACCTTCCCCTTTGCGAAATCCCGTTTCCCAAACCCGGTCAAAATTAAATAAACCTTCATACATTCCAATTAAATCACATTAATATCAGGACCAAGACGAGGATCATTTTGAGAGTCATCTCATGAAAAAAAATCAATTGAAAATCCTTTGTAGATCATGTTGTGCATTTGCACTAAAAATACATATTCATGTTTCAAATATCAAGTGCTTAAAAAAAAATATTAGTGATAAATCTAGGCCATGGTTTGTCAGTAAGTTTTGAGAATATTTTCCAGTTTGCCTCATCTTTAGATTCTTCTTCTGTTTCCTTTTATTGAAGTGCCATACCATCTTGGGCGGTGTTTGTCTTCCAGCAATCTCTATTTCGGCAATTGTGAATAACTTCGGAGCTCCCACCCAGTTGCAACCAACCTTTAATTTTCTCCAGTGCTCCCTGATTATGTGACCAAGAAAATTCCTTTTTGTGTACTTTGATATTGTTTAGTAGTTCTTGCTCTGTGTTTAGTTACCTTAATACTCCATCATTACAATTCCCTATCTGCGCAAACTGATTTGTCCGTTCTCCTGTAGCACCCCAAAGCTCAAAATTATCCATTTTATTTCATGATATGCTAAATGTAACCCTTTAACCCTTTAAAGTCGAGCACACAATTTTTTATCAAAAACTGCTCATATTTTGAAATTAGATATATATAGGTCTGAATAACATAAACAAGTGAAAAAAATTACCTGGGGGGGCAGGGCAATTTTTACTGATTTTATTTCCCAAAACAGGGAATGCTTGTTACTCAGCTCCAGGTACTCTGAATTCATTTGTTATTGTGGCCTAACGAAAGTACAAGCAAAAAGCTGCAAGAAAATCACCTACTTTCCCACTCTAAAACATCTACTTGTAAAGAAATTAGATATTTCGACTTTCCACTTACCCCAAAATTTTCGCCCGGATCAAGAATGGACAATAGGCCCTTCGAAAATCTCGAAATCTCTTGCCATGTTCCAGCCAGAGGCAGCCAAATGAAGTTTTTAAATACATGTAAAATCTATGTAGAAACACACAAGACATACCTACTTCATGTACCCTGCAGATTCTGGACAGAATTAAGCCTGTTGGGACCTAGAAGTCCCGTCAGACTGAAAAGGGTTAATACCCTAATGCTAGCTTTGATGGGGATTCGTTTGCTACCGAGATTGTTGACCATATTTCCAAATTTGGTTGTTTGCTGGTTTTCTATTAAGCTAGCTTTCGGCAATATAAATCAAGGACACGTGCCAATTCTATCTTACAAACTATTCAGCAATATCTGCTTCAAACAAATTTTACAATCTCATGAACCGCATTCTTCTTATATACCTTTGCTTTTATCATAGTGTTTGTCACTGGTTGTCATGAAAATTCCAGAAGAAGAATTCTCTTCTGCTACAAATATGGAGAATCAAGCTAAAAACAGGGATTCGGATGTATTGCCAAGTATGAAGTCCATATTTTCAATGCTTATGTGTCAATAGATGATAAGTAACTCAGTCATGACCATCGAAAACAAATTCAATCCTCGAAAAATTAGTTTATCTTTTAAATTACAATTTCATTTATCAATTTTATTCAGGGATTAAGAACCAATTTAAACGAGGAAAACACCTAGCCTTCCAGACTGGGGCTGACAGGCGAGATTTCACCTTCGCATAGGATCTTTTGCATTCTTTATTTCGTGTTTATATGACGAACACAATACCACCGGTATAATGAGAGACTCCCACCTCATGAGAGATGACATCTCACCTAGGTGCAGAAGTGAACTTTGTTCAAATAAACGAAACACCACCTGCATGTCATTGGTTTATTCAATCTGTTGGCCGTAATTCAGATTCAAGTAAAGCTGTTAAAAAATACATGTACCGAAACTGAAATTTTTGGGAAGAACTTAAACCAGATTTATATCGAAATTTCTTCAAGGAGAATGTCAACTTAGAAAGTTTTCATATGGCGGGAGTTGTCTCGTTTTCACGGGAAACTTGCTCAGGCGGGTTAATATTCATCGACCTTGAAATTTCATGCGAGATGAGCTTCCCCGGCAAGCTGGGACTGAAACAATGTAACTTTGTCTTTGGCGCAAAATGAATAACGATAAATGAAAGAGACTGGCCCGCTTTACCGGGAAAACCTGTACATATGAGAAATGCTATCTCACCTAGGTGAAATTCCGGTTGAGAAGGAAAACCGGGAAATATTTTCACATGTGAACCATTGCGTTTTTTTAATTAGTAATGAGATACGATAAATGGGAAGGGATCTCCCCAAAAAGGGCTTCCGGATTCACCGGGAATGCTGGAAAAAACTTTCTCCATATGCAAGGCCCTTGACCACTTTTTTTATGAGCTACGACAATTTTTGACAGCAAGATAAGAGTCCAGAAAAAGTCACGGCTCCACGGCTGTGAGCCGGAGGAAGGTTTTGCTTGTTAATGCCATATTTGAGGAAAGTTTAGTAATTTGTATGAGAAAATTAGTAATTTTTGGGTTATTTTGGCTACAGCAACTGGAGTATAAATTTTATGGTTATAAACAACGCAGGGAGCTAGAAGATATGGTTATTTTGCCCTCATAAAATGAAGAAGGTTTAACTAACGAAATTGGCATTCGGAGGAAGGTTCAAGCTTTTTCTGGACTCTGAGCAAGATGGCCACAGCAAAAGTGAAAATATCCTTTTCTGCAGTTAAGTCAAACTACAGGGTTTTTCAAAAAAGAGAACCACCTTTATTCGAGATTCTTCAGAAAATAATGATGTTTGAATTAATCTGACGCATATCATCTGAAAGCACAAATCTTCATTGCAAGGATATCCAGATTGGGCACATTAATTGAATTAATGTTTACTTAATTGACGCCTTAGTAAGTACGGCATATTTTAGGAGCAGGGAAGTGGTAGGAAGTTTACATAGGTGGAAACCCAAATTTGTGAGAGCAAATTTTATCAGCTTTAATACAATATATTTAAAGCTAAATTCACATAAATTGGCCCAAGGCTGCTGGGGCTTGTCTGCCCCTCACATATATTTCAATTTTCGCAAATCTTTCTTCACAAGAATCAGACAAACACAAGGTTGCTTTTTCTCATCATTAAGGCATGTTGGGCTTTTGAGGGAACCAGCTCATCTCCCGAAAAAAGCAAATTACACTCCCGAAGGTGGGATTGGAAGGAAAATCTGCTTTTTTCCCACCACAGAAAATGCAATCAGGAAATGAAATTAAAGGAAACAAAGTGTTCGCCAAACCACACACCAAGAGGAGAGAAACAACACAAGACATGAAGCCAAATAGGGTCGAAGCGTAATTTAAGATGAGAAAATGCAATCCCGGTAAAGCGATAGCTAATATGTAATACTAAGAAATACCTGCAGCAAATCACAGGTGAAAGAGAACAGTACATAAATGACAATGAAATTTCTCACCAAATCTGAGGCTTCAAACCTCGTGCTAAACAAATGTAGAATTGCATTGCTACTACAACTGGCCTGCAAAATGGCCTCCAAAATGCAGCTGAAATGGAAATATGGCTCGAAGGCCACATACACATAACACATAAACAAACAAGCAAGCCCGAAGGCCATATCAACAAGCATTGCTCGACTCGCTATCGAGACTTTCAGCAGATTCAATTTGCAACCACTCCGCATGAGTGTGCCCAATTACTAAATTCTTAATCGAACTCTGTTTTATACCGCATAGAAGAAGCTATGCCGCATGCACGACCATCTACGAACACGTAGGTGATACAATATAATACATCCCTAGAGACTTAGAACATACGGTACTTCAAGTCACCAGAGGTGTAAATCTGAGATGAATAAGAAACTTTTAACTCTGATTAGAAGTTCATTCTAATCGTCAGAATCGTCGTTTAATCGGAATAAATGTGTATGTTTACTACCAAAGAGCATCACCTCAAGTGCTTATAGGCCTGAAATATTTTCACAATATCTGTTTTGTAGCTCTTTACGATAAAAAAGCTCCTATAGCATACTGCACCTGAAATAGGCGATACTTACTAAAATATCAATAAACCATTTCGCAATTTGGAGAAAGGGACTGAGGAGCGTGGCCATTTCTGCCAACCAAGGCAACAAGTAGGAAAGCTGGGTAATCCTCTACTCTGCAGTGACAACTGTGCAGCTTGCGGTTCGGTCACATCTCTGCAAATTTGAGTTATTTTCGATTTATTGATACCTCTCAAGAGTTATACGATACTTGTTTAGTACGGTAAATGTTTTCTCTGGATTATTTAGCCACCTTTTCATCCTTTCGCCCATTTCTGAGTGTTTTCTGAGCCTTATTATTTCTGGTATTTCATCCGAGTTTGAAGCGGCTCAAATTAGGCCCAGTGATCTCCAAGTCATCTTCCTTGACCTTCCATTGGTTCGGTTCAGCCTGTTATGCTTTTCAATTATTTGTATAACCATGAATGCTATCAATAATCCAGTAAAAAAGCCGAGCATCCTTGTAGGTTGGCTGGGCCTAAACTGGGCCGCTTCAAAGTTAAGGGTAAATACATGAAATAAAATGGCTCACAGAACACTCAGAAATTGGTGAAAAGATGGAAAGGTGGCCAAATATTCCAGAGAAAACACTTACCGTACTAAACAAGTATCGTATAACTTTTAAAACGTGTAAATAAATAAAAAATAACTCAAGTTTGCACAGAGATGTGACCGAGCCGCAAGCTGCAAAGTTGTCGCTGTAGAGGGGAGTATTCCCCAGATTTCCTACTTGTTGTCAAGGCTGGCAGAATTGGCCGCGCTCTCCTCAGTCCCTTTCTCCAAATTGCGAAATGGTCTATTGGATAACAAATAATTCAACTGATGCATCCAAACTGCATATCATTAGAAAGACGATATAGTCTGCTTTCAGATTGTATACATTACATCTATTCTAATCTTATTCATTTATGAAAATTTTCAATTATATGTGTGTTGCACTTTTTGTGGAGACACCCTCTACTGAGGGCACTTATTTCCGACAAAATAGATTGCGGAGTAGCACAGAGAATGAAGATTGACATAAATTCATCTTCTATGCGAACATGAAATTATTGCCTGCCTGTAGTAACTTATAATGACACATAGATATTGAGAAATTACATTTTGGGCCCTGGTTCCTAGTGTGAAGCTTTTGAAATGAATTTATGGACACAATTTTGTTGTTAGAAATATCAGCCAAGGCACTATTTGAATTACACTATCTTCCAATTTCAGAAAATACACAAAGAGTTATTTTGCCAGCAGTAGATTCTAGTGAACAGAACAACTACATCAATGCTACATTTGTCGATGTAAGTATAATCTCGGGTTCAGGAATATCCGTTTATTGTAATGACCGTGGTGTTTACTATTCATAACCATCCTTGTTCTGGGAATAAAACATATGATAAGAACATGTGAAAGGAAAGTTGAATTTCTTTCAACTATTTATTCTTGGTTCGTGAAAAAACTCCTTCGCTCGAGGGAAAATGCACCTTTAGAAAGAAGTCGTTGAACTATGTGGAAAAGTGAGGCGATAATATTACGAAAGAATCTTGTGAATACACTAAATCCTTACTTGTATTCATTATCGATTTCGAAATTGATAAGCAAATTTTGCCTCTTAAATTGAGATTGCATTCCTTTAGCATTCATTATCAAGAAAAAATACCCCTTCATCAACTACAGCCCAATCAAAATATGGTCAATTCTAAGAAAAAAAACCCCCTTACATATTTCTTTTTAGGGAACTTTTAGAGACCAATTTATTGCAACACAAGCTCCACTTGAAAAAACTATTTGTGATTTCTGGAGGATGATTATAGATAACAAGTGTACGACCATCGTTTCATTGGTTGAATTTAATGAGGTTAGTAGTACCTTGTAGCCACATCGCATCGCCTTTGATTAAACTAATTGAAAGCTTTTCTTTTTCATAAACTTTCTGTTTCGCTATCTTATTGGAATTTCATTCCAAATTTATTACAATAAAATGATAACTGAAAAAACATCTATTCTGTATTGTTTAAGTACCAATTGCTCAATTCAATGTCTTTAGTAATTCAAAAACAAAATACCCTGGAATGTATGAATTCATTTTGATATAAAGTTTCTTAACAAAAAAAATTGATTCAAAAGATCACTGAAATTATAAAACCCATTGCCAATTACCTCCAGTCACAAATGGCTACCGCGATAGCTTTCAATTTCTGAAACAAGCTTGGAAATCACAAATACAGATTTGGTCGACCATAGTGATGAGAATTTAGCGTGAATCAAACCGAAAACATTTTCAAAACATACCTCGATAGTCAACTTGAACATAGATACATTGTTTGTTGATATTGGTGCTTTGAGAGTTAAAATATTAATCTTCAAAGGACAAATTTGCCTCCACCTCCAAACCAGAGCTTTGGCGTTTTGGCCTAAGCAACTTCTTGAGGCTCAGCGAATAAGTCAACAATGGGCTTGAAACAAGAGTAAAATCAAAAATTGCACAACAAGTGCGTTTTGCAAAATGTAATTTACGTGACACTTATCATCAAGGGAGCTCAAAGGTAAACTTCTTGAAACAAATTGTTGATATTAAAATGAATGAAGTTCACTTCGGAACTCCCTTGATGGTAAGTGTCACGTAAATCATATCTTTTAAAACTTATCTGTTGTGCAGTTTTTACTCCTCCTGTTTCAAAATTTTCAAGTCTATTGTTAAGTTATTGGCCCTTATTCGCTGTGCTACAAGAATTTGCCTAGGCCAAAACGCCAAAGCTCTGGTTTGGAGGTGGAGGAAACTTTGTCCTTTGAAGATTAATATGTCAAATCTCACAGCACCAATATCAACAAAAAAGGTATCTATTTTCAAGGTGACTATCGAGGTATGCCTTAAAAATTAATTCGGATTGAATCACGCTAAACTCTCATCGCTAGGGAGGACCAAATCTGTATAATTTTTGGGATACCCAGTATGTAAAGGCGGGGAAAAAATTTTACCGATGCAATTTTTGTTGGTTTAGAGCAGTTTAATGTTGCTGTGTTATTCTCGAGGAAGATTTATTATCGTTTGTTTGACCTACCTGCTACGATGACGTATTTATGTATATCAGTTTATCTGTGAGTTATTTACAACTGCCAATGTTTACCTTTTCATAACCTGCATGTAGTCCGAATCTACTAGTTAATGTAATACACAGTATCAGAATGTGGAAGATAGAAAATTATGATTATCCTATGCTTCGCATTGATAATTCAACTATGTTTGCGCGGATGGTTCGGCCAACATATTATTGTATCATTAAAATGCTATATCCAGCCTATGTCGTCTGTTTAGCAATCACATGGCTTTTCGTTTTTGCAGGCATTTCCAAAGTATTGGCCAGAGAATAATGATCAGAAATTTGAAAATGGCAAGATTGTCATCCAATTAGAACAAAGTGAAAATCTTGGACGAGACATTCACAGAAGGACATTCTCCGCAAGTGATAAGCTGGTATTGTTGTTTTTAGATTAGAAAAATTTTACAAATTTATTTCTGGTAGAATTTAGAACTTTCCTATATATCTGAAGTTTATGGCTACTTTCTGAGAAGAAGAAAACATTGAATGGCGTATCTAGTGGCAAGGAATTTTTAGCAATAATTTACATAGATCTACCGGGTGAGTCAAAGCAATTTTTGGCGTTCGAAAAATCACCAAATCTTGACAATTCAAATATTATAAAATTTTGTTGAGGCGTCGCGTCAACAAATTAAATTGAAGGATATTGAATATCCTATCAATGGCTTCAATTAGCGAAATTCTGAAGTTTTATTAGATACCTGGTTTTGAAGCATACTACGAAATTTGAAGCAGATCTATCCTTTCGTCATTTGGCTTTCTTTGATATCGTTTATTATGCCCGAATCAATGAAAATTAATATGAACTAGTAGAATTAAGAATCCTCGGCAAGAGTGATTTTGTCTTCTAATGCCTGTGGCTCAGAATATGTGGTTTAAACCACATATTCTGAGCCACAGGCATTAGAAGACAAAATCACTCTTGCCGAGGATTCTTAATTCTACTAGTTCATATTAATTTTCATTGATTCGGGCATAATAAACGATATCAAAGAAAGCCAAATGACGAANATGAAAATTAATATGAACTAGTAGAATTAAGAATCCTCGGCAAGAGTGATTTTGTCTTCTAATGCCTGTGGCTCAGAATATGTGGTTTAAACCACATATTCTGAGCCACAGGCATTAGAAGACAAAATCACTCTTGCCGAGGATTCTTAATTCTACTAGTTCATATTAATTTTCATTGATTCGGGCATAATAAACGATATCAAAGAAAGCCAAATGACGAAAGGATAGATCTGCTTCAAATTTCGTAGCATGCTTCAAAACCAGGTATCTAATAAAACTTCAGAATTTCGCTAATTGAAGCCATTGATAGGATATTCAATATCCTTCAATTTAATTTGTTGACGCGACGCCTCAACAAAATTTTATAATATTTGAATTGTCAAGATTTGGTGATTTTTCGAACAGTGATTTTGTCTTCTAATGCCTGTGGCTCAGAATATGTGGTTTAAGCTATCGTTTTTTGCTGAAAATAATCTGGTCTTGGGTGTCTTGGATATAACTGAAAAAGAACAAAGTTCAAAGATAAGTAGCAAACCCAAATTTTGCGGATTTTTCAAATGTAGAAACTTTTCTTTAACTCATCTCGTAGTAATATCAAGATCAACGGTAGAAAAATAAAGAAACAACAGAAGTGACTTGTCCTTTGAATAAACACAATATTGCTGCTTTTTGTAGCTTCCGTACGGCTGTGACCAAATATCTTGTGCTGCTCTGGTTTGGAGAAGTGAAAAATCCCTTTTACATACATCATGGTTATCATTTTAATTATGCCGAAGAAGGATGACTTTCAATAATTCATACCAGGCATGTATAGTATCATACAAAAAGCGGATGCAAGAGCGATGATTAATGCAGCTGGTGCAAATGCAAAAATTCGTGTACTGCACGCCGATCTCCTGACTTGATTCTTAAAATAATTAGAAAATATTATTTTGCAAGCCTGGTATTATTTACAGCCTACCAGGTTTCCCTAAATGATGTATAGGCGTTCGTTGAGCGTTGACCCTATTAATACCGGGCTTTGTGGACCCTTGTAGCAGCGGGGGGGGGGGGGGCACAACGTTTGATCGTAACTTCTGGTTTTGTTCAAAATATCTCAAAGTCAGCGTCAATGTCAAATGTATGAAAACTGTATGACCAGATTTGATACAATAACTTTCTTCATCTAAGGTAGCCTTGCTGCTTGAAAATGGTTGATAATTCATCGAAATCAGCCGAGAAGAATCCATGATTTTAACCCTATTACTACCGGGGGTGGGGGGGGGGTAAAAAAGGGCCCGCGGCAAATATGATCTGATGTAGTGTCGTCATAGTGTGGTCACTTCAAAAGACAAAGAACCGAAGTTTTGTGACTTTTCTTAAAACTTAATAGGCAGGCTATTTAAAAATGGGAATTTTTTTTCAAAAGGGTATACATTGATCACGTGACCAACATCTTTTTGGCATCTGGTTGGGTGGTAAATAAAAGAAATGAGTATAGTTTTTGCCAAGATGATCAAAGATCATCAAGAATACCACCATTCGATAGCTCTCAATGAAAGCTTTCTAATGTTGTATAATTTTATTCATTTTGGATGACGTCAGCAATTTTAAGATTAATGACGTCATCAAAGTTTATGACGTCATATAATTAATAACAAATATAACAAATAAAATTTTATTGTCAAATATGGTTCTCTGGATCGTTTTAAATGATTTTAAGGCATTTCAGAGTATTTTTCATCAGTAATTAGGGCTTTTAATGAAAGAATTAAAAACTGGTGTTACTAAATAACGAATAAATGAAATAAATAATGAGTTTAAATAGAAATTATATCGCTGGTTGTTGCTCCTTGATGATTTGTGATAAATTCTACAGCCAATATGGAAGTAATTATTAAAGAAAACCTTAAATATTGCTAATTTTGCAAATAGTTAGAAAATGTCACATTTTTCCACCATTATGACGTCATAGTGACGTCATTGATGTAATGAAGAATAAAAATAGTGCCCTGTTGTGTAGATGTTGTTACTGTGCACCATTGTACCAAGTCTCGCCCTCATATCTCAATTATTCACGAAGTTATAAGGGGTGGATTGCGTCCAGCTTTTATCTTTAAAATTGTGACAATTGTAATTGATTGAACTGAAATATGCAATCAATTATCAATATACTTTTCATGTAACAAACAAATATTTTTAATTTGTTTTGCCCTTAGAGGATATTCTTGCTCACTGGCATTTTTGTGAAGCTGAAACAGAATTTCTGCAAAATTGATAATCCTCTGACAAGCATGTTTAAAAGCAGCTTCCTAGCAAAATAACAAGTAACTCTAGAACTGTATAACCAATTACACTGTAATATTTCTTTTTATCTAAGCTGGCCTTTCTTCTTCAAAAGGATTGTTGATTCTTCTCAATTAGTTGAGAGTTCGTGGCTGGACAGATCGGCAAATATATTATTTTGGGATGTACCATATATGAATATGAATTACTGACGTAATTACCATTCCTTTTGTCAGCTAAAGAACACAATGAATGTTATTCATCACTACCATTTCAATCGATGGTGTGATCAAAAGAGACCTGACAATTTGACATCGTTGGTTACTCTTATCAGCGAAGTGGAACATTCACAGCGTAGCATTGGTGGAGGGCCAATTGTTGTACATTGCAGGTATGTTACTTATCTAATAAAAGTGATGTAAAGTTTAGCTAAAAAGCATCCAAGCAATCAAATGTCTGTACAAAATAGTGACAAGTTTGATCTATCAAGATTTAATCATTTATCTAATCAAATCAATGCATGGATATGTTTGATTTGAAAGCTTAACGCAGCAACTTGCGCAAAAAGCCCTAACGAAGCTGTTGAAGACTCATATAATCGAAGGCAACAACAGCAACAAAAAACATCTAAGAATTATTTTGTCATTTTGAAATTTCACGCACTACTAAATCTTTAAAAAGTGTAAAAGAGAAGATGAAGGGCCCGAAACGTCTAATCGTATTATGCAGGGCTATATACTTTATCTATTATCAATATCTTCGTATACTACATCTTTTGGGGGAGAGATTATGGTAGTGCCTCGATGTATCACATAATGAAATATTTATGTTAAGAAGGGTATAGGTAATAAAATTTCATTCCAGAATTTCATTATTATTTCATTATTATCATTATGTGTACTATAAAAAGAAGGGAAGGAAGGAAAGAGAGAAAAAGAGAAAGTAAGAAAGAAAGAAAGAAAGGAAAGGAAATGAAGAAAGGAAGGAAGGAGGGAAAGAAAGAAATAAAAAGATATAAATTGTGAAGCTTGGGTTCTTGGGTTCTTGGGTTGACAGAGCAAAATCATTATTATCATTATGTGTATTATAAAAAGAAAGGAAGGAAGGAAAGAGAGAGAGAGAAANAAAAGAAAAAGAGAATGATGGAGCGCTAGTTACGATACTACGAGAGATAAGAAAATTGGGTAGTGCCTCGATGTATCACATAATGAAATATTTATGTTAAGAAGGGTATAGGTAATAAAATTTCATTCCAGAATTTCATTATTATTTCATTATTATCATTATGTGTACTATAAAAAGAAGGGAAGGAAGGAAAGAGAGAAAAAGAGAAAGTAAGAAAGAAAGAAAGAAAGGAAAGGAAATGAAGAAAGGAAGGAAGGAGGGAAAGAAAGAAATAAAAAGATATAAATTGTGAAGCTTGGGTTCTTGGGTTCTTGGGTTGACAGAGCAAAATCATTATTATCATTATGTGTATTATAAAAAGAAAGGAAGGAAGGAAAGAGAGAGAGAGAAAGAGAAAGGAAGTAAGAAAGAAAGAAAGAAAGGAAATGAAATGAAGAAACGAAGAAAGGAAGGAAGGAAAGAAAGAAATAAAAAGATAGAAATTGTGAAGTTGCTCGGGTTCTTGGGTTGACAGAGCAAAATCATTATTATCATTATGTGTAGTATAAAAAGAAAGGAAGGAAGAAAGGAAATAAATAAAAAGATAGAAATTGTGAAGTTGCTTGGGTTCTCGGCTTCTTGGGTTGACAGAACAAAATCATTATTATCATTATGCGTACTATAAAAAGAAAGGAAGGAAGGGAAGAAAGGAAAAGAGAAAGAAAGAAAGGAAAGGACATGAAGGAAGGAAGGAAGGAAATAAATAAAAAGGTAAAAATTGTGAAATTGCTTGGGTTCTCGGGTTCTCGGGTTGACAGAGTAAAATTCTTGAGATGAATGAAATAAAAAAACTAGAAATTTTGACTTTGCTTGGGTTCTCGGGTTCTCGGGTTGACATACTAAAATCGTTGAGATGAATGAAATGAAAAAGCTAGAAATTGTAAAGTTGCTTGGGTTCTCGGGTTCTTGGGTTACTCGTATGAGCTGGAGCGCCATCTTGCTGCCACCACACATTCTCCAGATTTATGCCTAAAGCTGCGAACTCTCTCTGAATAACATCATACCGAATAATGCGTAGGTACTCTCGTGAATCTAAATTTCCGTTAGCAAAATGGGGGCCCAAAATTCTGCCATCACCTGTTAAGCCAATCCCCACCATTACTTGCCCTGCCCCTTGCCGATGATCAATATAATGGTCATTAGGATGACCTTGTCCATAGGGGCTATACTTGATAACATTGTGCGTGTTCACCTCAGAGTTTAAGGAAAATACTGCCTCATCGGATGTAATTAAGTTTGGCAAAAATGTTTGATCTTCCTGACATATTTCAGTAAACCAGTGGCAAAACTCTAATCTAAGAGCAGAATCTCGGGGGAGTAATGCTTGCTGTTTAACGAGAACATATGGATGAAACTGGATATCCTGACGCACAATCCTGTTAACCCTAATTTAACCGGGGGGGGGGTGTTTTCCACCCCCCCTGTCGGTTTTTTGCAGAGCATTTATTAACGGCATTAGCTATGACTCTCTAACTTTCTGACAATTACTAATTATCTATTAGCTACATTTTGACAATAAATTTTTTGAACAATGGGAGTCACGTGACAGATGACAATACCATATTTGGTAGATGGTATTGACAAAATCAATGTTTTTGATATTTTTACAATCAGAATTAGTTTCAAATGTTGATTATTATACCTTAAAAGAATCAGCCAACAAAGACCTTTCATTTGTTATCAAGAACATTGGAATTTGCTGACATCAGCATTTTAAAATGATGACGTAACATGTGCCGCCATTTTGGGTAAATGTTGCAAAATTTGAAGCTTTTTCCAGCGGAAGTTGTAGAAAATGCATAGAATTGCGTTTTGCAATACATTTAAAGTATTTTTAGCAAGTTTTGTATCAATTTTTGGTCGTAAAACCCACTTCGTTGTTGTGACGTCATCAATATTTGTCATTTTCTTCAAAAATAAAAGTCTAAAAACACCTTTAGGTATTATTTCTGAATTAAGAATGAATAATACGGCAAATAAGATGAAAAATAACGAATTATATCATATTTTTTCTGTTTTTAGAATGAATTAGCTGGAGAAACATAAATTTTGACATTTTTCAACATTATGACGTCATAGTGACGTCATCTAATGAGATAGCCACACCCAAATCTGCCAATCTGTAAAGAATGGTTAGTACTACGCCCTTGCCAGGTTTGAATGATTTCCCATTAGTCTAAGGCGATTTATAGAGGGGGG
>REGM01000068.1:803125-819265 GCA_004194415.1 Aurelia aurita
AATTATCTATTAGCTACATTTTGATGAAAAAAAATTTGAACAATAGAACTCACAGGTCACGTGACATGCCCATATTTGGAAGCAGGTAACAGAAAAATCGTTGCTTTCGATGATTTCAATGGCAAACTTTGCTTAAATTATGAAGTATTATATATCAAACGAATCAGCAAACAAAGGGCTTTAATTTGATACCGGAATTTCTGGAATTTGATGGCGTCAGCATTTTTTTATTATGACGTCATTTTGGCCGCCATTTTGGGCTAATTAGCAATTTTTTTAAATATTCTCCAATTTTTTCCATTAAAAACACTCCAATGATGCATTTGTGATAGATTATCACCATTTTACCGCTTCTCTTTGTCAATTTTTACATGGAACAAATTTATAGCATAAATTACGTCATCAGAATTGAATAATTTTTACCAAAATATCATTCGAAAAGCGCTATTTACAATGAAATAACATTTTTCAGCAAGTATTTCGACAAACTAGACCAAAAACCGCATACAGTTCCTTCAAAATCTTCGTTAAACTCAAATTTAACTTGAGAACCTGATTTTGGCCAATTTTCAACTTTATGACGTCACTGTGACGTCATAGGGCGTGGCAACCACACCCAAATTGTGCTACATGTTGCAAATTACTTGCTCTATAACTGTGCCAAGTTATACTGAATTCTGGTGAGTCTAAGGCTGTTTTCAGAGGGGGGGGTGGAAAGCACCCCCCCCCCATAAATGGTAGCTTGAAAAAAGCCCATATGTTAAAGAAGGAAAAATCTATAGTATTTTTGTTAAAAGGGCTTCCAAAGTATTAAGTAAGAATTAAGATTTTAAAACAAATACTGAAAGAATCTTCTCTCAAAACGATGTCAAAACATTTGTCCATACTGTAGTGCCAAAACATTTTTGTGTGACCTGACAAAATTAAAGCTGCAAATGACAAAGTTTCCTAGGTCTTTGTAATGATTTCTCTTAATTTTTGAGAAATTGAGCCAACAGTTTCGCTCAAGCAGGTTTTTTGCAAAAAAATTAGATTTCTGTATGATTTAAAAAAAATGTTGCTCGAATTCCCAAGCGAGAACAGCCCCTTGTCTGATCTCAAATTTCCAAATTTTCTCCAAATGCAAACTGCGCTGTTTAAGATCTTTCGATTTATGTCTATGTGATGGTGATTTGATGAATAGTACGAAAGAACACAATTTCTCAAAAGAGGTTCCTGAAGGGGGCTCCTCAATCCCATTTTCCCAGTCATATTTTGCGGGATATTCCATTCAGTTTATTTGTAGATATATACAGTCGGTGATAAAATCCCACTACCAGTCTATTGTTTTTGCCGTTGGTACTCCCAGTCCCAGTTCATCAATACGCAGCCCCAGAACCAAAATCGCATTCTCTGACTATCATCGCAACTCGTGAATCATCATATCTCTTTTGGTGACGTTTTAGCTTCATATCACAATTATTTAGAAATAACAAAGGGATGATGGATGAGATACATGCTGATATATGGTCTCAAACTCATATGTTGCAAACGTGGTCCTAGTCAACGAAAAAAAAGCGGAAAATATAACTATAAGTCTACGGAAAATATCCCCCTAATTTCAGGACGTACACGCCCTACTTCTCAGAAATGCCCCTAACACTTGATCAACATACAAAGTCATAATCTATGCATAAAAATATGTCTGGTAAATTCTCCACTCGGGTGACAGTGCACCTCCTTCATTCTCTGGACTGTAGATATCTTTCATAGTTGTAGACTTATTGTAAATTTGATATGATAGGTTGCAGTCTCTTTATTTTTCTAGCACTGGTACTGGAAGAACAGGAACATTTATAGCAGCATATTTAATCATCGAGAGATTGAAGTCCGACCAAATGGTTGATGTTTTCCAAACTGTTCGACGAATCCGTGAATCAAGACCAGAATTCATTGAGACATGGGTAAGGGAGCAGAAAAAATAATAGGGGGTACTTAGGCGATATAATAGGAATAAAAACCTATTTGAAATCGTTTAATAAGACTGGGGTTCTTTGACTGTCGACTGTGATTTTATAAACTAAGAATATCATTAAAACAGCACAGAAACACAAAGTGGTAATTGAAATTTAATCGCAAATGCATATGGCTTGGATACAAACTGATCTCTTTAGGATCTCCATGTCATCTTGAATCTTATAAAGGTCTTCTTCGTTAAAGAAAATATTACCTAAATGATCAACTTTTGCCATTAAAAAGGAGACCTCATATACCACAATATACATTTGCTAGATCTTACACCTGATATCAGGTGAGTATGCTATATCCACTGTATACAAGTAATCTGTATCTAAAATCTGGATCCAATGCTTAAAAGATCGTACAGCAAAAACCATGCGACCAATTTGTAACATTCAAAATCCATCGTGTCAACAAGGTTTCAAGTTAGTTTTCAGGTTTCAGTTTCGTAAGACGGCAGTACCTGAGCTGTGAATAACTGTTTCTACCAAAGACCATTTTGCAATTTGCAGAAAGGGGTTGAGGAGAGCGCGGCCAATTCTGCCAGCCTTGGCAACAAGTAGGAAGTTTTGGGAATCCTCTCGTCTGCAGTGACGAATCTACGGCTGGTGTCTTGGGCACATATCTGTGAAAACTTGAGTTATTTTCGTTTTATTTACACCTTTCGAGAGTTATACGATACTTGTTTAGTATGGTAAGTGCTTTCTCTGGATTATTTAGCCGTCTTATCATCCTTTCACCTATGTGTGTGTGTGTGTATTTTGAGTCACTTTATTTCAGGTGTTGCACATGAGTTTCAGGCTACTCAAGTTAGGCCTATTGATCCTGAATCATTTTGGAATTGTTTTACATGAGTTTCAGGCTACTCAAGTTAGGCCTATTGATCCTGAACCTTTTTGGAATGGCTCGCTTCAGCCTGTTATTGCTTGTTGAATTTGCCATAACCGTACACAATGTCATTATGAAGCTTTAGATGATTCCAAACAATGCTTTTCGTTTGCTTGCATAACCATAAATGCGTTCAACTACCCATTAAAAAAGCTAAACTTCATTGTAGGTCGGCTGGGCCTAAACTGAGCCGTTTCAAAGTCGAGCGGAAATACCTGAAATAAAGTCGCTCAAAATACGCTCAAAAATGGGCGAAAGGATGACAAGACGGCTAAATAATCCAGAGAAAACACTTAACATACTAAACAAGTATGGAATAACTCTTGAAAGGTGTAAATAAATCGAAAATAACTCAAGTTTGCACAGAGAAGTGACCTAGCCGCAAGCAGTACATTTGTCACTGTAGATGAGGGGATTCCGCCGACTTCTTACTTGTTGCCAAGGCTGGCAGAATTGGCCGCGCTCTCCTCAGTCCCTTCTGCAAATTGCGAAATTGTCTATGGTTGAGTATTGAATCAAATGGAACAATTGACTGTTATTCTTAACCAATAGTAATCCAGTTTTTGAGAAATTCTTCATTTGATAATAAAATAGTGCAATCTAAATTATAAATGAATGGCTATATCTAAAGAGGGGAATGGAATGGGGGAATCACCGGGGAATGGAATGGGGGAATGGAATAGCTCGGGGAATAGAAAAGTTATGCAGGATATAAAAGAGCCAAATATAGCATCGGATAGTACTGCTCTAGAGGTATCTTTCCACCAAGTAGCTAGTCAATAACTGTTATACTTTTGTTACAAATTAAGAAATAAAATGTTCATCTTCAAACAAAGGGGAATGGAATGGGGGAATGGCTTTTCGGGGAATAGCGAAACTACGGGGTAGAAATTGAATTGCAAGGTATCATTCGAAACCCCTTCTTCTCAGCTATCCAAATTTACCATTTTCGCATCGATACATTGGACTGTTACTCCATAAACGTACGGCAAAACCCAGATAACAGTTTCTTGCAGTTTCAAGAGAGGGATAATAGCCAATTAGCATCATTATAACGCATTCTTCTCACAGACAGATAACTAATTGAGATTGCCTTTTGTAGATCGCAGGCTAGATTAGATATGCCTGGGAATTTTTTTCTTGCTTTTCTGTTCATTCAAATTGACTTCAGATCAAATTGAAAGAATATTGGCTATCATCTTTGCTATAGGTATATAGTAAGATGCCCCCCAGGTTTGGAAAATGCCCCCAGGTTGACCATTGTTTTGTCAAGGTTTAAGAGATTTGCGCGTCTTTAAGCTGGCCTGCAGTCATGTCGTTGAGGCGTTCCTTCAAAGTTCCTCAGCTCAAACGCAGCATTTCAGACATCCCAGGAATTCAAAATTTGGCTCTTTTCGATTGGAATGACCTATCGGACAACCAGTTGATCGGAAATGGAAGTTTTGGCATGGAAGATTTTTTGGAAAAATCGTTTAAATAATTCAATAACCGTAAGATTATTGAAACGACTAATATCAAAAAGTTTTGATATAATAATCGTTAGCTTGAAACAACTGGAAATCTTTTGAAGGATGAAAACTTGAAACGATTAACTGTTTTTAAAGTGAATGCTAAACGACTGTTCCCAAAAACTAATCTTCAGCACATACTGTAATCATGCTGTAATCGTTCGATTATAAGCGCCAAGACAGAATTCAGACAGGAAGCGATACTGCTGTATGACACATAAATTTTGTCCAGTTTCTTGCCATTTCCAAGCCCCCCAGCAACGCCACAATGGAAGAGTACGTTGGCTCCTCCTTCAACGGCTTCTCTTTTATCTAGCCTGCGATCTACAAAAGGCAATCTCAATTAGTTATCTGTCTGTGAGAAGAATGCGTTATAATGATGCTAATTGGCTATTATCCCTCTCTTGAAACTGCAAGAAACTGTTATCTGGGTTTTGCCGTACGTTTATGGAGTAACAGTCCAATGTATCGATGCGAAAATGGTAAATTTGGATAGCTGAGAAGAAGGGGTTTCGAATGATACCTTGCAATTCAATTTCTACCCCGTAGTTTCGCTATTCCCCGAAAAGCCATTCCCCCATTCCATTCCCCTTTGTTTGAAGATGAACATTTTATTTCTTAATTTGTAACAAAAGTATAACAGTTATTGACTAGCTACTTGGTGGAAAGATACCTCTAGAGCAGTACTATCCGATGCTATATTTGGCTCTTTTATATCCTGCATAACTTTTCTATTCCCCGAGCCATTCCATTCCCCCATTCCATTCCCCGGTGATTCCCCCATTCCATTCCCCTCTTTAGATATAGCCATAAATGAATTAGGAGAATTACGGGAAAGCCTCGTCACACCACAACACACCAAACCACACCACACCAAACCACACAACACTGCGCCACACCACACCACACCACACCACACCACACCACACCACACCACAACAAATGAAACGAATGGAGTTCTGAATTTAAAGGCCTCAAATCTTCAACTCAAAAAGAAGGCTCTGCCTCTTGGAGTTCTAGTAATTTTTACATGCCGAAATCAATGTTGATATATAATCAAGCCCAGGTGGGTTTGATTTCAAATCTGCAATTCAATTTCTGGTGAAATGTAAAATTTAGGCATCTTATACAAAGGACTATAGATGACTACATCTAAACATTAGCAGATTTAATTACAAAAATAATTCATTGTTCATCATTGATATGTCAGTACAAAGTGATTAACGATCAACAGAAAAAGATTTATATGGCTGATTAGCTAGCCACAGATGTAAAAGATCAGTTTATTAACAAAATTCTGAAATATTCAAGACAAAGACACTCCATGTGCATGTAGAAAGAGAAAATTACGAGAAGATATGAGATGTTATTGAAAGAAGAAGGAATCGTTATAAGGTTGTTTATGTACTTGGAAAGCTGAACTAAAGGCACAACAATTCTCATATCTTGCGTAATTTAAAATGCATAGTTCTCACGTTCTATACTACATAAGTCAAGCTGGAGTTGGAAATCTATATTGTTCTAGATTCTGTCGTATTTAGAACGAGTGAGCTATTCATCCTGGCTACGGGGCATCTTTTGCGCCTTCTTTCTCATATTCGCAACTTTACTTATCAGCCGTGTAAACATTTAGTTTGTTATATATCTACCAGGTGTCCCAAAAAACGCAACAGATTTGAAAAATTATAATGCCAACTGTTTCAAAATTGTTATGAAACAACTATTTTTATTTAAATTTACAATTATTAGATAAAGTTTCATATATTTTCCAGAATTTTTGGTGATTTGGTTGTAGCGTGAAAAATCAGCAAACGTTAAATTTGCTCTTGGGTCAAAACTAGAGCTTCTAGCATTTGAGCAAAAGATAATGGAAAATTACGAAGATGGCAATTCCTGCAATTACAGAGCATTACTGAAAAACTTGCAAACACGCGAGTTCATTTTGCATTTGACAGAAACTCTCACAAAGAATTATATCAAAGCAAATTCATGCTTCTTAAGGGCTCATGATGGTTATTACTTTTTCTAAAATGACTAGGCCATTATTAGAGTTATACTTTCAACTGTAAATGAACATAATAAGTCCCTTGAGACTTGATTGCTCATAAACCAGCAAGGGATTCCTTTGTTACAGTATCTTAATCCATTATACGTGCTTGTCAGTAATGCTGTGAAATTGCAGATATTGTCATGCTTTTAATTTCCCATTATCTTTTGCTCCAATGCTAGCAGCTTTGGCTTTGACCGAAGAGCAAATTTAAGTGTGCTGAATTTTAAATCTGCAACCATGTGACGAAAATTACTGGAAATTATATCAAATTTAATTGAATTATTGCAGCTCTAGATGAAAATAATCTTTTGATCATGAAGTTGAAACAATTTTCATTATTTATAAGTTTTCAAATCTGTTTCGTTTTTCTGGGACTGGGACACCCAGTATAAGTCTGTAAGATAAGATCTTATTTCATTGTATGTCTGCAATAATTTCGTCACAACCTTTCTTCATTTATAGGGGCAGTACAAACTGTTATATGATGTTGTTGGAGTTTACCTTGAGCAGTTTTCAACTTACTCTAATTTCTGAGCTGTCATATTCAGCTAGTGAGCTGCACAAGTAGCTAGGGAAATACAGAACCGGAATCAAGTGCTGATGGCTGACGATTACCTGAAAACATCATGATTAAATACGACGGAAATGTTTCTGCAAGATTGGATGCTCATATCAACGATTAGTAACAATAATATGAACATATCCTTGAAAATTGCTCTGATTCTGAATAAAAGATAGGTTCATAGCTCGTGTTCATAATGATATGTGCATCTTCATCTACCAGGCAACCTAATAATTATGATGTTGATAAATCTATTCTGTAAGGAAGTAAAATCTTCTATCTACTAATGTTTTAGTTCCTTTATATCATTAATTATTTGCCTCATTTCTTCAGTATGGGATTGTTGTGTGGGGTCTTACCTATGATATCCATACTAAACCAATCTAGAGGGGCTGTGCCCTAAATGGTCGGTTAGCGTTTTTCATCATATCTGACCGCGCTGCAAAAACTTCGTTTTGAAAGAAGTTTTCGTCTAGCTTTTGTAAGATAGCTTGCTAAAATTATTTGCTGGTGCTATTTCTGAGATTCTTTCTTGTTGCTTTTGTTCTATAATGCCTAGCTTCGGCGAGAGGGATATTTTAAAAACACTTATTTAAAATGGGTACATGTGAGTATATTTGATCTCCTTTCTGCTTTCCAAGCACCATATTTGTTTTCTTCGTGTCATCTCAGGATTTGAAAGAAAGCACAACTACGGTTTGTTTATAGGCAACTCCAACCCTCAAGATGTGATGGTTGAAGAAACATAAAAACAATCGGCAAACTGTATAGAAACCGGGGGTTTTCTTTCACTAGTAGTCTGATTGGCCTGACTGCGCCCCTTTGGTCGGCCTTTATTGGATTCTGAATTTTCTAATTGGCTGCCCAGTCGTCAACCACGCTTATGAGTCACTAGGTCAAAATCAATGATCTCTAGATAATGGTAAAATCATAAATCTTGGATTCGCTGTGAATTACTGCGTTGTTGATTTAATTTGTGGTGGGTTTTACTCACGAGTCTATTTCATCATTTTAGCTACCGTATCAGTATTTAGAAATCTAACTATATTATCCCCAGACCCCTCCCCCACTTAGTAGATTTTCAAAAAAAATGTTGATCTCCTTATTCGTTCCCCGCGGTACCCGCAGTTTCATAATCCTGCTTAGTTTTTTGCAATGTGAAAAGTTCAACAAAGTTGCTGCGAAAGCGCGGTTATGAATTTGGGTACGTCCAAATTAGAAGCATGATCAAAATTAGGCCGCCCAGACCGACTTGCATTTGAGCTGAAAATTTACCAAGACAAAGAAGCGGACAGTCGTTACATTAGTGAACATTTTTAACTTTTGACTTGCACATTCCTAGTGCATTTTCTTTTTTTATTATTAATTTTGTGTGGGAAGCCGACCATTTAGGGCGCACTCCCTCTATATTCTGCACACGAAATTAGTTCGAGCTTTACTTGCCATAATTGTACTGCTCCATCTGCTCCAATTTTCTCTGATCTGAAAATTCGAATGTGTGTGATTTATTTGATTGAAATCTGCTATCATTTGTGTATGAATGTGTTAATAAAAATTCTCCAGCGTCCTTTCACGAGCTTTTTTATATGTTGTCATTCGTTCATCAATATGATACAAGGCAGGCTCGTCAAGGTGATACTTTATTACTCCGAAGAATACTTTGCAATATGGAATAAGATCTGTCAATGTTTCTAATCTCAGAGCACTCGAGTCTCGAGCATTCGAGCTTTATAATTCGAGCCTCGAGCCCTCGAGCCTTCGAGTTCTATATTTCGAGCCTACAGACTTCGATCTTTGAGGTTTATATTTTTGAAGATATCGCATGATTCCCCATTATTCCTGTTTGCAAACATACTTGCAATTGGAAGGTTGGCGATTGTCCTTCGATGGTGTTGCATTGCTCCCCGTCCGTTGGCTTTGATCCAATCGTGCGCTCGGCAGTTGATGAAAATTTTTTTATTTAATTTATCTGGATCAATTGTAAGCCGTTTTTGGTTTGGATGGAGAATACTGCGGATCACCTTCCAAACTTCTTTGGATTACTTCGATGATAAGAGCCTTTTTGTGAATTCTCTCTTAGCTGTCTTTATTGACCATTTGAGACTGTTCCTAACTTCACAAAACCGTTGCCATTCATCATCATCCTTGTTTCTAGGAGCAGATTTTTGAAGATTGTCACGTTCTCTGCTTTAGCCTTTATTAGATCAGGATCTTTTAGCCAAAGAGCTGGTGGTCTTGTAATTTTCGTAGGACGAATAGACTTAGGCCATGGCGTCACCGTTGTTTTATGATAAAATTATTTCCACAGCTGTGGTTTTTTTATAATTAATCAGTAATCAGAAATAACTTGTTGAACGACAGATATCAGTTTGGCATTAGTATTCTCGTTTATGCCATTATTTTATTATTTGCTGCTAATGGTTCTGTTCAATGTTGCCAATGTTGTGGGACATGTTGTACTTGGGATTTTGAAAGGTGGTTTCAAGTCGGAGACATATTGAGATAAACCAATAACGATGCTATTTTTTTTTGCTTGGTTATTGTTAAGGTTATTGTTAAATTGTTAAATATATATACCCTTTGTTAAAATTTCGCCTCAGTTTTTATTTATTTCAGTCTGGAAATGGGAGGCTCGAGGCTCGAAATACAGGGCTCGAACGCTCGAGGGCTCTAGGTTCGAAATACAAGGCTCGACCTATAGAATACTCGTTACACAATTACATCATGTTTCAGCAAAATACTGACTCTAAGTACTTGGCACAACCTTTATAGTGAACTCGGAACATTGAAGTTGCAAGTTATTTGTTTCAAAATATGGCTGAAACAATATTTTTGTGCGATAATCAATCTTACTTTTTCAAGGATATGCTGAATTTGGAATGGGGTTGGTGTCTTCTTTCTTTGGGGTATGTTTTGATCAGCAGCATCTGCCCACTAGCAGCTGATTGATTAGGCTTGTTGTCCCAGGCCGGACATTTTTTTATTATTATTATTATCAATTTCTTTTTCGTTGGATTAAAATACACGATAGCTAAAATTAGTTAGCTAATTAATTCCAACGTTAATAATAGATATACCGGGTGTCCCAAAAAAAAGTATAAGCGTTTGAACGGTTCCTGTTGAGGAGCCTCAATTCCGAAATGTTTTATTTTAACCCCGGGGGTAACTTGGGCCAAAGAATAAGGGAGCGTTCCGCCCAAATTATGGCGAAATACCCACCCTTACCAATTACCAGTCTTTTTTCATACCCACTTTTAAGGATTTGGGGAAAGAAATACCCAGTTTTAAGGTTTCGGAAATCAATTGTATGTAACATGTAAGAGATTAAATAATGCAGATAAACTACAACTAACATATTACATTACCGTAGCAAACATACTTTAACTCTAAAACTAAGAACGCAATACTTCTAACGGTACCTACAAATCAATCACGTAGATAAAAAACGCCCGGGGGCACTTAACTATTTTTTGTATCGGGTATGTGCCGCTGAACAGTCACTCACTTCGCGAGAATTTCCATGAAACAGCGAAACAGCCACTTTAACTTTAGGCCTATAAAGCAACAAACTATCCCAATACACTTATTACAAGAGACTGAAAATAATCAAAGCCAGCACTTACATCAAACTCCATACTTCTTTTGAGAAGCGGCGTCTAGGACAAATTAACTGGAGGGTATCCAAACGAAGGGACCTGGGGGCTTTGCCCTCAGGAAAATTGTTGAGGACACGCCCTTTACTTTGGCTTAAAACGCTTCTCTCGATCCCATATTTGCCGGTATTAACATAGAATTTTTGAACATTTTGTGAAATATGTTTTAAAAGTTAGCATCCCCAGGAAAATTTTTGAGTAAACATCATTTTCTTTGGCTTAGAATCCCTTTCTCCATCCCTATCTCCATCCCATCCTTACCAATGCCATTGGAAACTTTGACAATTTTGTAACAGTTTTCTATGAATCACCATCTTTGGAAAAACTTTTGCGCAAAGACCTTATGCTTTGTCCTAGAACGCTTCTCGCAATCCAGTGTATGCTTGACCCCGAAGTGGAAGCCTTGAAAATTCTGTGATAGTACGTATGGGAAAATTTTTCAAAATGCCAACCTTTACTTTGGCTTAGAATGACTCTATGCCGGTGGCTTTCCTGCATTTCTTGGAAAAATTCTTACTAACCCTACCCCTACCTATACCCAGCCACTTTCTCCTCGTTTTTGAATCGAGGATCATCTTTGCACAGAAGTGGGGGGTAAATGCCCCCATCCATCCCCTTGGCCACGCCACCACTGTTGATCAATGGTCGGACATCCGACTCTCCCTTTGCTTTCTTCCTTTTGTTCTGACATGCTTTGTTTAGGCCCTGCCTGTAGTCAAGGATTGATTGCGCGCGGTTTTACAAACAACAAACAACAAACAACAATGGCACCAACACCATGTAAAAATCGCAGCCTGGTTACTGCTCCTGCCTGGTTCCCTGTCTTCGATGTTGCGGAGGAGAGAGATGCGTTCGTGCGTTGACAACAGGGAGGCGCTTGAAAAGAAAGAAAATTGTTCCCATAAAAGAGACGACAGGAATCGCATAGTTTTTCGCACACAAGAGAGTATTTTAACTACATGTTTGGATTTTGTACAAGGATCCCGTCTAAACCCAAAATTAAGGTTTCTCGACAGAAAAGCCACCCCATTTCTATTGGAATCACTGCATTTTGAGACCCATATTTAGGGATTTTGAAGCTTTCAAACCCACCCTTGTGGGCGGCACGACCCCGTTCGGCTATATATGGGAGTTACCCCCCGGGATTTTAGCATGATTTTTTATTTTCTTTATATTCCATAACATTTTACAAAACAAATTACCTCTACTATACACTACAAGCTACTTTACAAACACTACGACAACGATACCCTGGGGAGCAAAAGACTATGACTACCCCGGGGTCATTACATAGAAAGTTAAGAAATACACGTAACTACTATTACTAAAAAGAAAATGATAATATACAAACGGAAGACGAAGCTACAAGTTAAGGTAACTTTCAACCAAACAATTGCGCGTGATGATATAGATGAATCTTAACTTACAATTTTCGAGCTTGCATGACCAATTCGAATTCGTATTTGTAGAGTAATTCACTTAAACAAGCAGAATCTCTGAGGCAGCCTAAGACAGATGGTTATTGAATTATGCTACTACTATCTATGCGTAATTTGAAAGAGTTTTTGGGGCAGCTCAACAATAAATTATTTTTTGGAAGTTTTGAGCAATGAAAGATATTTTCACTAATTTTAAAGCCTGAATATTTCGTTTTTTAATGACTGAACGACAACTGAAACAAAACTTGGTTGAGAAGTTCCCTTTGTGGTTGAACGCACTACTTGAGAAAGCCCCTTCAGTCCTACAAAATTACTCTGTGAACTGTTGGAGTTTAACTGCATCTCTTCTTGTCATTTTTCTAATTAATATAATAGTTCAATTGATCAACAAACTTTCAGAATAGAAAGTTTAATGGTTGATCTGCCTCAAAAACACTTTCAAATTACGCATAGATGAGTAAGTAGTATCATAATTCAATACCCATCTGTCTTAGGCTGACTCAGAAATTGTGCATGTTTAAGTAAATAACTCTACAAATACAGATCTGATTTGGTCATGCAAGATCGCCAACTGCAAGTTAAGATCTCATCTATATCACCACGTTGAAATAAAAAAAATCGGAATTGAGGCTCCTCCGCAGGAACTGTTCAAACGCTAATACTTTTTTTTGGGACACCCGGTAGAAATATCAGATAAAAAAAGATGGATAAAATATTTACACGTCATAAAAAGTATACAAAATAAAATACAGATATCTAAAAACATTTCTTATAAATTGCCCAAGTTCGGAATAAAAATGCGACACAACTTGCATGGACAGTTTCCTCCGTACCAATCTTTTAATTTTGCTTTAAACTGAGAAAATAATTTTGATTTTCGTATTGGTTGTGATAACATTTGCCACAGTTGCGGACCCTTAAATTAGTTGACAGATCTCACCCTTGGTTGAACAAATTCGTTATTGTTACGCAAATTGTAATGACTTTCATTTTCACAGAAGATCTCCTGCATGAATGAAGGGTTCAGGTCATTTCTAGTTGGTACATCTCAATCTTAAGTATTTTCAAGTTATTTGTATGGATAGTAACCGCACGGTGTTTCTCTAATAGCTCACTAACAGTAGATTCGGCATCCTTATATGTAATTCTCAAAGCCCGTTCCTGTATTTTGTTGATTTTTTGCTTAAGCTGCCTGCTGTGAAACATCCATATTAAAGGGCAGTATTGAAACTGACCGGTAATAAATGCCCTGATCAAGTTTCTTAGTTTGTTCTTATCCATATACGGGGATACAAGGGAAAGTGCATAAATTTTATTGCTAGCCTTCTGGCACAATTTCGAAACATGATGATGGAAGGAAAGTTTGCTATCAATGTGAACTCCGAGTAACTTCTCTTCAGCGCTATTAACCACATCAGCATTTCCAATCCTAACAGTAACTGGATCATCACATCTCTGCCCAAGAAACAAAAGATGGCATTTATCTGCATTTAATTTCATAAAGTTGTCCGCAAACCATTGTAACGCTACTCTACAATCATTTTCAAGCATATGAGTTATATTATCTAGATTCTTATCGCAAGTTAATATTGTAGTATCATCTGCATAATTACAGATATCTGAGTTTTGAACAAAAAGTAAGAGATCATTAATGTAGATGTTAAATAACAGAGGCCCTAAGACCGACCCCTGAGGAACACCGCGTGTTAGGCTTTTCCAAGAACTGACTGAACCATTTACCTTTCCTCTCTGTTTTCGGTTTGTGAGGTAATCTTTAATGAGTGTTAATGCTTCTTGAGAGAAACCATATCCATGCAATTTTGCAATCAAGAGATTATGTCTAATGCAATCAAATGCCTTGGAGAGGTCCACCAATACAGTCCCCGCCTTACCACCTTCATATCGAGACTAATTTTGAATTTTTCTAGAAGTCTTACGAGAGCATGTTGGGAACTGTAACCTTGTCAAAAACCACAGAGAAGTGACGACAAAAAGGTGTAATATGAGCAACTATCATGATCAGTTCCGGTCAGACTAAGGACGGACACAAAATTTTTGCTCCTGATCTAAGTCTATAAACATGGCATAAAAAGCAAGAATTTCGTTGTTGGTGGGTATTCTCTTCGAGAATATACCTTCTTTATCTTAATTATTATCGAATTTGAATGTTTTCTCGCGTGCAAGCATTAATTAAATGGATAGAAGCTCAGGCCAATCTGGTTCTATCAAGGCGCAAGAAAAAGACATCCCAGCATGGCAGCACGTGCTCGAAACACGATATGGCGATCATCTAAACCGGATCGATGGATTCGTTGTCAAAGTTAAGCATGAGAAAACTACGAAAGTTACCTGTTCTAATTTTCATGCAAGTTTCAAGAGCCAAAAGAGAGCATTACTCGTTATTTCTCTCTACACATCGACAGGTACTATCCTGCCACAAGGCCAATTTAGTTCAAACTGGATACAATTCGACCTTATTAAAGCGCAGAAAATTGTTTCTAAGGAAAGAGAGGTCGACTCTGAAGTCGACCAGCTGGCTAAGGCTATGACCACCTTCTCAGTCAATCCACAAGAACCAATTTCTCTGGATAGAATTTCAGAAATTCCATTGCCAACAGATGATGACGATGACTTTGACGAGCCTGTGTCTACAAAGAGCGAGCACAAAATGCTCAAAACTGGCTCGCACAACGATCCGTCTTTACAGTCACAAGACTCATCACTCATTGAGACGTTCGAAAGTTTTCGTTCTACTGTGCAAGCATTGTTGGCAGAACATAACGCTGAGTTAAAAACCATGGAGAATGAAACCAAACTCTTGCGGAAGGAAAATTGCGCCCTAAAATCGGAGATTTATGTTTTAGAATCTGATGCCGCTGTGGTTTGGGTGGGTGTGTCGTTAAACAAGAGAACAAACTCCGTGACGAAATTTATAGCAAAGAAAGCAAAAGCGTTTTGTCCAAAGTTGCCTCCCTCGAGCATAAACACGGAGAGCTAAAATCCCAAATGCTAGATAATCGAAAAGAACACAAAGAATTAAACATTGAGTACCTCTCATTCTTTGAAAAACACGAGGATGGAATCTATTGCGAAAAGAAAAACGATAAGCTAACTTCAAGCAACCTCAAAGAAATTAAGAAAGACACTTTAGTTGCTATAGAAAAAGCAGAAATAAATACGAAAAAATTCAGTGACTTTAAATCTCAAACCCAAACCAAGCTAAATTTCCTCAAACAAGCTGTCGACAACTTAAGTAAAAATACACAGACCCAGCAGAGTGAGATTGAGACTGCTGACGGCAAGACGGAAATCACAAAAATTAACCATCAAGGCGAAAATTCAACAAACCAATCCACTCAGCAGGACAACAAGAGGCAACAAATCCCGACACAAAGCTCTATGAATCATAAACCTCGGAGAGAAAGCGAGATCAAAAAAGAAAATCTCCGTACTGCTCCGTCGGGAAAAGTTCTCATTATTGGAGACTCGATCGTCCGAATGATCGACGAAGATCGCCTCGACAAAAAGGGCAAAATACAGGTCGTTAAACTCAGTGGAGGTAAGATATCCACTATCCGTGATGAATTAAGGAATCAAAAGACAAGAAATCTAAAATCAATATTAATTCACGGTGGCACGAACAATTTATCAAAGGACTCTGCGGAGGACATATTGATCCAATTCAGAAGCCTCATCGGCGAAGTTAAAAAAGGATTCCCAAATGCTAAAATAATCGTATCAAGCATCCTACCCCGCGAAACAAAGTCTGTAAACGAGGCATTTGTGCAAAAGATTTCATTGTCCTTTGTTCCGTCACATGACCTTTAGATGTCTTTATGTGGTCACAAAGAAAATCTCTACACTTTTTATTTCAATTTTTTATGAAGAGCACTTTCGTTTGATTTATGTTGTGCTTATGTTGTTAAATGTAAATATATTTGTTGACATTAGCAAATTGTATGATATATGACCTCATTACCTTTTTTATTGTTTTACTTCCTCGCTATAATTTTAACGGTTACAGAAATAATCCGGGGGGGGG
>REGM01000068.1:820628-841565 GCA_004194415.1 Aurelia aurita
TTTAAGGATTTATAAACCATTGTACATGTTTCTCGATTGACCAGCCTCTCAACTGACGGCCAGCCAAGCCGCTGCAATAGAGGAGCAGCTGGAGTGTCAAATTGGCTACTTGTAACAATTCTAGCAGCTCTGTTCTGTAATTTCTGCAATGTCTTCAATTTAGTGGCCCCACAACATCCCCAAACAGAGCAACAATAACTGAAGTGGGGTTCTACAATACTAAGATACATATTCCTTAATGTTTCCTCCTGCAGTTCAGTTCAGTTCATTTTAAAATTCCACAACATACAAATTTTAACAAACAATATTAAAGTAAAATTATTAAGAAACAGAAATGACAACTTTACAACATGATTATAAGGAATTTTGTACGGGGAGGAATTTCTTGAGGAGGAGCTCTCTCAGTAGATAGACTAATCGAGGAGAGAGCACCCCCTATCCTAAAAACCTAGTTATTTAATTTGCAACTACCAGAGATTGAGAAATGAAGTAATAATACAATGAAGGCTTTCAGAGTCAAAGTATTGGAAAGATCAATTTAATGATGCATCCTCCAGCTCAGAACTTTGGAAAGTAGTTAAGAAACTTCAAAGGAAGCAAAAAGATAACAGAATTGGGCCACTCAGAGATGATGATCAAAACATGATTCTTAATGATAAACTGAAAGTAGACTTCTATTCTCTAAACACTCATTTCGAGCTCTAAACACTCATTTCGACAAAGATGACATGAGCTATATTTCTAGAATAACACCAACATGCTGTGATTTGGAGATGAATAAACAACAACTAGACAAACAAAAGAGTGCATTAAAACCATAAAAGGCCATGGGACATGATGAAATTAAATCACGGGACTTAAAGATTGCTGGGGAAAGTGTGAAACCAGGCATAAGGTATATACTGCAGAAAAGTCTCAAAGACAAGAAATTCCCAGATCATTGGAAAGTAGCCAAACTTAAGGTTAGGGTAAACGTTTGTGGCACAAATTAGGTTTTCTCTCCCCAAAAGCCAAACTGTTAGCGGAATCTAGTTAAACTATACATCATTCGATGTGTAAGAATGTAGGAATTCTAACCATGTCAAAATAATTGGCAAAGATTGTCAGTTGATATTTTCCAGGCAACTTTATTGCAGAGAGCATACCTCCTTCAAAAGCTATTTTGTAACAAAATCTAACTTATATCAACAGGAAGCGCACATCCTAAGCTACCAAAGTTGTCTCAGATTCTTTAAATTCCTCCTTCCCTTGCAAATACACGCTGTTATAAATTTGCAAATAACTTCTCTGTTCTTCCTTAGTTGGGCTATAAAAGGTGGACCAGAGAACATACCAAAATTTTGAGACACAATTGCTTGCCTGATGCCTGCTCTGGTAGTGTGCAAAATGTGGAGCCATTAGATTGGTTCCTTGGGTACAAAATAGCTTCTTCGTACCTGTACCTAGTGGATTTGTAAGTCCTGAAAAAAGGGAATTTTACTGATGTGAATTTAAATGCAATTTAAATAATCCACAATGAAATCCGGGTCAAGCAATTAAGGCTTAAAACATTCAAACAAAGGAATCGATACATATAATGTGGTTTCCTCTTTGTTTTCTAGCGCACGACCAGCTTAATAGGTCAAAAAGCCAGAATTCGAATTTAAGCCACACAGACAAACTTTGCGTGAGAACTTATAGCCCCCCCCCCTTTGATCAAGAAATCTGCTTTTTTAACAATTCTTTTACTTCCAGAGGTGGTATCTTTGCGTTTCTTAAAATTTGGGCTTCTGATATTTGAAGAAGTCCGAAAATGGACTTTTTCGGCCTACAGACGTTTACCGTAACCTTAACACGACTTTTAAAAAAGGGGAGGCCTGCAGCCGAGAGAACTACCGACCTTTATCAATCTTAAGTATACCAAGTAAATTGTTAGAGGGACAAGTGTGCCACAAAGTGGATGAACATCTGGAGGTATCAGAAATTGGATATCCAAATCAGTGGGGTTTAAACAGGGGCGAAGCACAGAAGGTTTGCTATTGCACGTAACATAAAATTGGAAAGAAGCCTTGGACGATGGTCAGTATGTCGGGATATTGCTTGTAGATTTCAAATAGGCATTTGACAGTGTAAACAGAGATATTTTGAAGAGAAAGCTCCAAGCTGCTGGGTTCTGTGGTGCTTTATATGACTGGATGTGTGACTATCTAAGTCAAAGGATGCAATATGCAAATGTAAATGGGAAAACATCAACAATCAGAGAGATAGAATTTGGAGTACCTCGGGGCTCATTATTGGGTCCACGCTTGTTCTCAATTCACGTAAACGATTCACCTGACTCTATAACAAGGGGGGAATTGGTTATGTTTGCTGATGACACTACGATATTCTGTATAGGAGATAATATCGAAGAAGTAATAGATAGCCTCAATGCTAGTGCAAAAGAGCTTTTTGATTGGTGCAATAAGAACCTGCAGCTAACAGTTCATGCAGGCAAGACAGAGGCAATGATTCTATGTCCAAAGAAGTTTGTTGGTCCTCTACGACCCGTCTTATATGGCACATCAGTTGTCAACTATGTTAAGCACAGCACAAGCTTAGGAATAATCATTGATGACAAACTTAGGGGGAAAAAGCAATTAACCAAGGTTACAAACAGTTTCAATGGCAAATTGAAATAGTTAAGAAGATTTCGTTATCTACCAATTAAAGCCCAGGAAGAGATTTATTTTAAAACAGTTGTTAGCTCGGTTTCTTATTGTATATCTTTATGGCGTACCTCTTCACCTGCAATATTAAACGCTGTTGACACATTACATGCTAGAGCAGCAAAAATGACTCATAAAATAAAAGAAGCAAGATACACTGAAGAAATCCTGAACATAGCTGGACGGGAACCAATTAGCGACAGATATAAATAGAGTATACTGACGTTGATGCAAAAAATTTATTACAGAACNGTTAATATCAATCGGCGAACGAACCAGTAACACGAAGAAGATCTGAAATTGAAAAACGTACACAAAACTCTTTTTGAAATGAGAAAGCCTCAGAAAACACTCAAAACTTTCTAGGTCGTTTAGAGATCTTTTCACCTACCTATTCACTGAAACTCGAGATATTTGTATTTCAACGCACTTGCTTCAGCAAAATCGTTTCAAATTAAGATTCTACAGTGTTTAAAATACTTATACAAATGAAAACAGAGAAATGAATTTTTTGGAAAATTCTCGTTATTTTCGAGGAGTGACCTGCCTTAAACGCTGTTGACGCATTACATGCTAGAGCAGCAAAAATGATTCATAAAATAAAAGAAGCAAGATCCACTGAAGAAATCCTGAACATAGCTGGATGGGAACCAATTAGCTACATCTACAAAAAGAGGATACTGACGTGGATGCAAAAAATTTATTACAGAACATGCCCCAAACAAATTTATGAACTCAATTGACACTGCACTGAAAAGACAAGAATACATAGCAACGTTCAAAAACAAGATCAAAGAATACAAAACGAACAAAAACCAGCACTCATTCGAAAAAGAGCCTTGTATCATTAATAATAAGAACAAAGATTTTAGCTACTTTTGACATTTTCAAACATTTTAACAATTTTAATCTCTTGCTTTACTTTTTATTTTAAAAATAGATGTAATTAAGCTTATTTTTCTTTGTAGTCGCAGGTCCACATCAGCATTAGCTGCCTTTAGGTAAACCTGCATCACCAAATAATTAATGTATGTATGTATGTATGTATGTATGTATGTATGTATGTATGTATGTATGTATGTATGTATGCATGTATGTATTATGTAGTGTTCAAGTTTTCTAGGGTAGTAGCCCAGTGTTATCATTTTTATCATGTTGGACCTCCACATTTTTGGTTATATACTTATAAAGAAGCTAGTAAGGCCCGTTTGTGGTGTGTTGATTTTTCCGGTGCTACCCTAACTACCCTGGAGAACATGAACAGTATCACTTGATGCCAAAAGAGACATATCAGAAAATATCACACAGTACTTTATGCTTAGCCTTGCCTTGTGTAGCACCGGCAAAATCAACACACCACAAACAGGCCTCACTAGCTTCTTTATAAACATATAACCAAAAATGTGGAGGTCCAACATAATAAAAATGATAACACTGGGCTACTACTCGGATATCAAAATAGGAAAAAAACATATTAAAATAGTTAAGTGTGTTAAACCCTATCTCACCTGGGGGCGGTTAATTTTTCATCTTATTGGCCGTATTATTCATTCCTAATTCAAAAATAATACCTGTCAAATTAGGGCTAAAGGCCAAACATAAAGATGCCAAAGTCAGTATTATGGTTATGATACGACTTTAACCCAAAAACAACGAGTTTATTCGTAGTTTACGCTCATTGTCTTCATCTAAAGCATTCCCTGATTTTCATCTAATGTATGCGGCTACTTCTATATGCATAGATGAATTTTCATGGCGTTTTATCTTGTCTAATAAGTTTTTCCCTGTATCTGGAACACCTTTATCCAACCTCTTTTGCTCTCATAGTTGTGTAAAGAACGATCAGCAAACCACCAGCAAATCTCACAGTAAAGTTTCTTCAGTTCTTAGGAATAACAAAGCCAAAATCGAGGGACTGAAACATTGCTTATGTGCTTTTCATAGTACCTTGCGCTAAAAATTTTAGTCACAGAACCATCTATGTTACCTTGCTCGAATCCACCAGTTAGTCTACGCGGACCATGCCCCAGAATCAATATTTTTACACCAGAATCATTGATGATATGATCAGATTATTGATCCCAAAAGTGGCCACGATCAGTGGGGAATTTTATTGACAGATCAAATCGTATTTCTGAAGATTTGGCAGGGCCTGCAGTGGCTGACTGACTAGAAAACTCGTTTGATTCATGAACATCTGCTGTAGAATTGGACGCGATGTTTTCAGGGATCGATTCTGATTCTACGGTTGTTTCTCCAATACTTTCCTCTGTTTCTTCTGATGCTGAGATACTAGTAGAAGGTGCTATAACTATTTCAAAGCAATACGATATCGACTTAGGGTTGGTTGAAGCAACTTCAATTTTACATTTCTTTTCAGCTTTTTTGCTCGCTCCTGATTCGTATACACGCTTACGATTCGAAGCCATTTTGAAATGAATGATTTTAGCACCAGAGTAGATTTTAACGATTGTCACTGAATTGATTTGGTAAAAATTACGTTCGAATGAGTTGTTTGTCGGATACGTATTGAAACCTGAGAGCGTTAATACGGACGGAAACTGTCTTGATTTAAATGAAAATCAAATGACAAGCTTATTTAATGGGAATAGTGATTTTGCCACTTTCTAAAATGAATGCATATTTCAAATTTACTCTTCTTTCAGACAAGTGGTTGCTAATTTCTTGGTATTTAATCTTGAAAAACATTCATTTCATTATGACGTAATCTGATGGCTGGCGGCCCCTCCGAGGCCCCTATTTGGTGGGGGCCTTAGTTGTACTCCCTAAAGGTAAGCACTGTCGGCTACGGCACTGTTTGAAAGTAAAAGCTATGGAGAGATTTGCAATCAATTGACAACACTACGAAATATAACAAAGACAAATGATCAGATATTAAGAGAAGACAAAATAATACGGTAAGTCTGCGTTGAAACAAGCAAAGAATATTAAGCTGATACCTGAAGATCCGCTTCGCAATGGTCAAAACTCACCTTGAAGAAAAACAAGCTTTTGATGGCATAAAACCAAATATTCAAAATAATGCTGTTACAAAAGTGTCTACTTTAGATACATACACTTTACAGAGATAATACCATAAGAGACAAAGAGTTATCAAGTGGAATCAAAGGGATGGATAATGTATTTCCTGTCTAAAAATTAGTGTCATCGGATATTTGTGAAAAGGCAACATTACTCATGCAATGCTTATGGTATTTTTGCTACTTGGTAACATTTGACATCTGACAACTATTACAAAATGTATTTCAGAGAGTCTTCTTGTTGATTATTGCCACCGCTGGCAATATTAATGGTATAGTTTGATAAAGCAATGCCTTATCTGATCGAGTATGATAATTGAGAGACAGAAGTTATCGCAGGAAGTCATTGCTAAATTCATGTCCTTTCTAAAAAATTAAGTTATTCCGATCGTGTTTGTCAGTTAGTCTGAAGTTTGTCCGATTTTTCCTACACTAGCCCTATCAAGCCTGGGGGGCGCTAAATCAGCCCCCCCCCTAGCAGCTTTTCTGCTGTATATCCGTACTAACTGCACTTACCACTCTGTAACTTTCTGACTTTTACTTTTTATCTTTCTTACATCCAAAAATATATTTTTTGCAAAAATGAAATTCATTCCAGGTGGTAAAAAAAAATTCATTTTCAAAAGAAGTCAACCGCAAATTTTGAAGAAACCCTAATAAAATCTACATGGAACTTGGGAAATCAATGCGAAGCTAGGAATATAACCTATTTTAGTTGCTCTATCGAACTAACTACTCATTTTGAAATTTGGAAGAGTAAATCGCCGCATTTATGCAATGCGCATTCACACATTCTTTGAATTTTTGTGTAATGATGTAATCATTTTTTAATAAATATTGTTTTTTTTTTTTTTATATAATCAATTAAAAGAAGAACCCAAAAAATACAACTACTGTGCCTATCATGGCGGGAATAGACACAAGGTCATCGGAGTTCCCACCACGAAAGGCACTTGCAATTCAAATATTAAAATATACTAGAGAAAACAAAAAGAAACAACTACCAAGAAAAACGTTAATGTCTGTCTCACATCTGATGTCAGACAATTTTATCTGCGAGTGAGAAACTTAAAAATTTTGGGAGAACGCAAGTGCAAGGCACTATATCCCTCATCCACACTGCGAGATAAACATTTTTAAAGTTCTGTAAATATCACCTAACATCAAATGCGAGACAGAAATTATCTACAAAAGCTACTAAAGTACAAAAGATAATTTGGGAAGGGGTGCTGCTTTGTTTACTTTTGAAGCACGCCTCAAAACCACCGGTACCGAATCCACCCCCAAAGCGCATCCGCTCTGGGCACCCTCAAAATAAGAGGGCATCCCAAAGCAAACACGCCATGAGTAGAGGACCCGACCCCAGCAGCCCAAAAACGCGCCTCAATCGAGTCTCTTCGTTGCCTTGATATAGTTAATCGCTGCTTCCATTATCATTCTATTTGCAATTAGGGTCAGATCTGGATTTCCAAAAAGAATTAAATGACATAAGGATTGTGTGTCCAGTCCTGCTATATCTAACCCAGGAATATCCGACAAGCTGCCAAGGAGATCTCTTCGTGCTTCTTCAAAAATAGGGCAGTGCAGGAGGAAATGTTCACTATCTTCATTAGCAATACCACACAGGCAGACAGGATCTAGACAGTCGAAGTTATGCTTGAATCTGTGCTCATTTAGTCCACTGAATGATAGTCGCAATTTCGACAAGTGTCTAACACCGACAATATCATTTGTACCGTAAATTGAATTTTTATTGGGTCTTATCATAGCAAGTAGTTTGCGTTTAAATTCAGAAATTGACGTTGAGTTTCTTGTGTCATCATCCAGCAAATTCCACTCAAAAGGTGCATTTTGAAAATAGGTGCTTGAGTATCTCGCTGTTCTTCCAACATTTTGGTCATAATTTCTCACATTTCGAAGATTGTAGCTCACATTGCGCTCAGGGGGAATTTCAGAAAACAAATAATTTGGGGAACGGAAATTTATCAAATTATAAAAATGACACAGTCGTCTATACCATCTTCTATGATACAAGTCCTCCCAGCCAAGTTCCCTGTAAAGACGTTCCCTGCTTGTTCCTCTCCATGCACCAGCCACCGCTAGGGCTGCACAATACTGAGTCCTTTCAAGTCGCTGCGTAAAATTTAGACGCATTTGGGGATCGTATTTATGATAAATGATATCTCCATAATCTAGGTGCGGTCTTACATAAAGCTTATATATTTGATCTAATACATCTCGCGAAACATATCTGGAAAGGTATCTTATCATCCCAATGCCGCGCCTCGCTTTTTGTATTGCCTCTTTGATATGACTTTGAAAGTCTAGCTTCGAATCCAGGATCACACCAAGATGCTTGTGCTCGCTCTTTCTTGCTACATCATCATTACCAAAAGACAAAGGGGGATGGATTGGTTTAACCCTCTTGGCAGAGAAAATGACTTCTTCTGTTTTCTCAGTATTAAATTTCATTTTCCATTGCCACGCCCATAGTCGTACTCTCTCCAAATCCCTATCTAGTTCTTCTGCAGTTTTAGACTCATCATAGACAGCTGAAAAAAGCGATGTGTCATCAGCAAAGAGCTTAATATCACATCTTACATTCTCAACAAGGTCATTTATGTATACAAGGAAGAGAAGTGGTCCCAAAACTGATCCTTGGGGCACTCCCGCCGATATGTCCGCCCATTCAGAATTTTTACCATTCAGCAAGACCCGTTGTTTCCGGTTAGAGAGGTAATTTTGAATTAATTTAAGAAAATTCCCAGATATACCGTTACACTCAAGTTTATACAGTAATCCCTCGTGCCATACCTTGTCAAAAGCCTTAGAGAAATCTAAGAAGACAGCACGTGTTTCCCTGCTAGGAGTTTCTTCAAAACCAGTATAAATTTTGTGAGATATGGATAATAACTGATTTATTGTCGAGTCACCAGGACGAAAACCCGATTGGTGAGCAGATATGAGACCATTAGCACAAAGGTGATTGTACATAGAATCAAACAATAATTTTTCAAACAATTTTCCAAAGATAGGAAGCAAAGAAATTGGGCGATAGTTGTTTTTGCATTGTCTGCTACCCTTCTTATGAACAGGGATGATGTTTGCCTTTTTCCAAATTGAAGGATACTGACNAGTTTCGTTTGTAATAATATCACTTACAGTTGGCCATTGTAGACTGTGTATCAATGAAGCTGCAGAAGAATCAAAATTGCTGTTTGTCACAATTCGAGCCGCTCGATTCTGTAACTTTATCACATAAATCAATCAAGGGCAAATTAATGTAGTCATAGTCAATCGCAATTAGTCTTTCTTAATGAACTTCAAACTATGCGCATCATAATTTTCAAAATGCTTTAAATGTACTGTCATTTTTCTAAATCTGGATGAGCCTCGTGGAAAGCTTGTTCGGTGTTTAACTGCCAAACTGTTCCATGACTTACTTAAGAAGGTAATTCGATGAAATGATCCATCAAGAGGCCTCTGTTTAGAAGATCAAACGGTGTACATTTATATTGAAACAGGAGCACTAAGCGATTTTTTAAGAAAGTATATTTAATTAGGTACATCTCCGTTATAAGGTTAGCAATAGTTGGTAAACGAAACTAGTTCATAAGGAACTGCTTTATGCGGCAAATTCTCTTCATTAAAGTGTTTGCAATGTTAATTTATTTATGAGAGATTTCCTTTGCCACATTCATAATAACAACAACAAGAAAAAATAACAATAAATCGGAAACAATTTGGACTAATGATTGTCTCAGAAAAAGTACTCATCTCTGCGTTGTTGCACAGAAAACCCTTGAAAATAACTTTAATCTAGAAGCTTCAACGTAGACTGTGATACAAATCGCATGAACATTGGTGAAGAACTCGCAGATCTATTATAACTTCAATTTAAAATAGGCCATAGTAGAAACAAGAGGCTCTGGAGACGCAACAGCAAAAAATTGTTGGAATATGCATCAATACAAAAATGACGAATTGCTTCATCGCTAAGAAAAAAACTCGCCAACTGCTTCCAAAAAATATGGGCACGAGAGAAACTTTACTTGATACTTTGTCTTCTTATTTTTTTTACTATAATGTTGAATTTACATTTCAAGAATAATCACAAAATAATCGAAACAGCATTGTTGTAAAGTAATAATCTTCAAATAATAATGCTACCGGGTGTCCCAAAGAATGTATACAGATTTGGTCTACCCTAGCGATGAGAATTTATCGCGAATCAGTCCGAAATCATTATTAAAACATTCCTTAATAGTCAACTTGAACATAGATACCTTGTTTGTTGATATTGGTGCTTTGAGAGTTGAAATATTAATCTTCAAAGCACAAATTTGCCTCGACCTCCAAACCAGAGATTTGGCGTTTTGGCCTAATCAAGTTCTTGAAGCGCAGCTAATAAGTCAACAATAGATTTGAAAAAAATTGAAACAGGAGGAGAAAAAATAGAAACTGCACAACAGATGCGCTTTAGAAAATATAATTTAAGTGACACTTATCATCAAGGGAGCTCCGAAGTAAACTTGATTCACTTTAATATCAACAATTTATTTCACGAAGTTTACTTTAGAGCTCCCTTGATGATAAGTGTCACGTATATTATATCTTTTTAACGCATCTGTTGTGCAGCTTTTAATTTTTCTCTTCCTGTTTCAAATTTTTTTAAATCTATTGTTGACTTATTCGCTGTGCTTCAAGAATTTGCTTAGGCCAAAACGCCAGAGCTCTAGTTTGTAGGTGGAGGCAAATTTGTCCTTTGAAGATTCATATTTCAACTCCCAAAGCACTAATATCAACAAACGAGGTATCTGTGTTCAAGTTGACTATCGAGGTATATTTTAAGAATGTTTTCGAATTGATTCACCCTAAATTCTCAAGGCTAGGGTCGACCAAATCTGTATACTTTTTTGGACACACAGTAGAATAATCAATGAGAGCATATCTTATTAGGGATATTCTTCAAGGGAAATTGCACAAGGAACCAATTATCAGGACGATTTTTAATCCCCCGTCCAACGTCTGAAGCTTTTGAAAGGTTGATGGTGTGTGAATTGAAATATCGCATGATTTTTGAAACAATCGTCTGATTCTATAGGAAAAGGCGGTCATTCTTCTCCTGCTTTGACTGGAATATTTGAAAAATTTCTGTAAACCAATAGGTCAAAAGACAGACTATGATGACTATTTTGATACTATCCGGGTGTCTTGGTTTAGTTTTTTAACTGAAAAACTCATGAACCGAATATCTAAATATAAAATTTTTCCAAACAATGATAACAGTTTTAACAGGATTGAAACTAGTGGGGAATTCCCCTAGTAATCCGAGGCGCGGATCCAGCAATTGTGGTGACCGGTTTGTTGCGCTTAAGGCGGAATAATTAGGGGGTCCGGGGGCGAAACCCCCGGAAAATTTGTTGGGACCACGCCCTTTTAATTCTTGGGAAACGCCCTTTTCTTCTTAGGGAACGCCCTTTTTCGCAAAGGGAACGCCCAATACAATTCCACGGCCATACAACTTCTAGATATTTAGGGTTCTTGTGTTTAATGTCGGAAACTACCCTTAAAAAGTGCAATTTTTATTTTGTATCCATAACTATCATAATAAATTGCACAACAGAGCATCTCTAGGCTTCCAAACTAAAACTAACATTTATTCAATCTCAAAATCCAGCAAAACAAGCCTATCAGATTTCAACAATTCCAGATCCGTAGCCAACTGGAGATCGCAAATTTCAAACTTCAAACATTCCATTTACTCACAAAGCGGAAGATTATTGCCCGCTGTTTGACTACAAGTTCTGTACAACCTAGGGAGCTTGCTTGCGCAATTTTGAGCGGTTTTGACCGAGTTCTGACCGGTGCATAAGCTCGAAATGAATGGGTGACCGGTGCATAATTTCCTTCCCTTGCGTAACACTAAATTCTCTTATGAGTAAGACAATACTCGTATTTAAATGACATACGTCGGCTAGTCGACTGCTATAGATTGAAAAGATAAATGGCGATGATATCATTGATATTTGGCACTGAAATTCAATTTGCGCCCTCGCATCGAAATGTTTGGGCTATAGATTATGGTGAATGCTCATTTTAGGCACAAGATAAGACATAAGGGACAAAATATAAATATTTATAGCTCTGAAAATCTGACCGGTTTGTGCAAACCGGTCGACCCGGCCTGGATCCGCGCCTGCGGCGTCCAACGTCTGAAGCTTTGAAAGTTTGATGGTGTGTGAATTGAAATATTGCATGATTTTTTGAAACAATCGTCTGATTCTATAGGAAAAGGCGGTCATTCTTCTCCTGGTTTGACTGGAATATTTGAAAAATTTCTGTAAACCAATAGGTCAAAAGACAGACTATGATATGACTATTTTGATACTATCCGGGTGTCTTGGTTTAGTTTTTTAACTGAAAAACTGATGAATTGAATATCTAATTATAAAATTTTCCAAACAATAGTAACAGTTTTAACAGGATTGAAACTAGTGGGGAATTTCCCTAGTAATCCGAACATACTGAAGAAAATTTTCTCGCTAACAGTTTGAGCCTTTTCCGTCTGTTTCAGAAACTTTATGAGATGCTATGGAATCTTGAATATTTGCAAAAGCTGGCCATTTTCTATCAAACTGGAGGACATGAAGTTCGTAATTTCTGCAAGGGCCTAGACCCCTTTTCTCTTCAGTTTTCCAAAATCCCTTCATTTCTTTTCAAAAATGCTCTGCAGCTTCTTTGAAACACTGAATATTTCCACTTTTCTGTATTATAAGGATATCAGGGCAGTGCCGTTGTACTATGTTTGCCATGTTCGTAAGACACAATTTACGATGTCTAGATGCAAAAAGATGTAAGAGCCTACTAGTCAGATGTCCCTTTCAGGATGTTTTGCAATCTGATGATCAAACTGCAGTCAACATGACAGCCGTCTACACTTCACTCATATGCTGTATTTTATTAGTGATCCTCTAAAATGGGTGTTGGGGTCACCTGTAGATTAGCACAATGAGCTCTTAGCCTTGTCTCGACATTAAACCTTACAACAGTTGCCAAACACACTCGTTAGGAAACAATCATGATTATATGCATATTAAAGAAACGACGTGTTCACATAATATAAAGTGTGTGTGCTTTGTTATTAGATAGCTGTGTGCAACTAATACTCTAGTCCATCGAATTAGCATACAAAATTTCAAATCTGTAGTCCGTAAATAGAAATATTTGTAAGCTGAAGAACAGATAAGAAAAAGCATCCACTTGTCAAGCCAAAAGCGCTGTCAATACTTTTAGGAAGCTCGCCCGCTGCAGTTTGCCGTTTGAAGGCTATTAAATTTTTAACAAATTTCAATAGTGCTTCTACTGTTTCTTCTGCACTACGTAGCACTGAAACTAGCTAAGTACTGGTAATCTATTATTTCAACATGACACAATTAAGGTATTTTAATTAATCATCATTAATGCAAATTTTCACAAGAAATTTTTTAGGAATGTTGAAACATTGCAAACATTTGAGAACTGCCAACAGCATATTTTCGGTGGTACGTGCCTCTACTATGTGCGCAATAAATCTTCTAAATCATGCTTCTGTCTACTAAGCAATACGATTTGATCCAAAGGAGAATTGTAAAGGCATTGCTGGAAGTCCTGCTTTGTAAACAAATGATTTGTTATGCTGAAGGCAGCTTTAACTGAAAGGCAAAAATCATCCGTTAAAACACAATATTCAAATAATGGGTGCAGGTGTGTTTGATGTTGTAGGTGTGATATTGAACTTACTGACGGAAATTGAATTGCTCTGCTTGAAAGTGAATTTCTTTGTTAAATCCTTTACTTGGCTTACAGTTCTCTCTAAGCATGCTACTTATGTTTTGAAATAAGATTGCTTAGCATTGAATCAGAAAGGATTAGTTTTCTGATGATTAATCTTTCGTGGATTATGGACGAACCTGTTAATTCTTACTTTTGCTATAAACATGCTTCTGCAATTACGAACAGTTTCTCTGACAACCTAGGATAAGATACAATACAGTTGCAATAGCAGCTAGTAAGGCAATTTCAACATTTCTTTGAAGTAGTCATTATCCAACGGACAAGAATCGAAATAAGTTCACGGCATGTCCTAAAAACGGGGTTTCAATTTATATAGGATGTCTTATTCTTCTCGTTGATAGATGAAAACATGATAAAGATTGTGGATTATGCAAATAACTGATCTGAAATATTTCTTGTAATTTGATGGGCAAACTTCAATGGTACACATCCAATTCAATCATGCACGAAAACTCATGACAGAATTTTCAACTAATAATTAAGGGGCCGTCGACATTTAGTTTTCGTCACGCATCGCAGCCTTTCGCCATGAAGGGTGTCAGCTGAGTTCAGGTGAAAGCCGTGATGGATTATGTTTGAGTAACGAAATGAAATTGAAGAAAGTATGTGATGAATAACAAACTTACTATTTATAAATCTGTTATCATTTGAGTATTGGAGGGGTTATAAAGTCTGATGCAACACAGCCTAAAAATTATCCTGTTTGTAGAACGATACCACTTCATTTTTACCTTGCACGGACATCCTTTGATATTTCTCTTTCACAAGTCGTCTCCATGAAATAATGAAATGACTAATTTCCATTTCAATATACTTATGATGGTTTGTACTTCTTCGAAGAAAACACTTACTAATGAAAAAGATTACGATAACAACAGCAAAACTGACAAAGGATCCTTAAAACAGATAAGCAAAAAACTCAGTAGAAGCAACTTTATTGTAATAAAATCAGCAGCAATCAAATTAGACAAGTCTATAGTTCTCATGATGGTGATCTCGTTCTTAGTCATGTCACATGGCATAGTGTATTTTCAAAGTGCCGCCCCCTTTGGGTCTAACATTAGAGAAACAACAGCTCCAAAGCTAACAATTTTTGGCTAGTATTATATTATTAAAATATTGGGAAGATGTTTTCGGGAACCCTTTTCCGAATGTGATACCATTTCAATCTTATATTCTCAACTGTTAATTCAGCCAGATAGCTAGATCTCTTAATCTAGCCGTATATGCCTGGCAACTGTCTCGCCCCTACATTTTTGAGAAAATAGTTAGCAAGCTGATTGTGCTCTTTAAGTTTATTGTCTTGCTGGAAAAATAATCCACTCTTATTTTATCCTGGCCTTGATTTGTCAATGAAGTTGCAGCGCTATTCTGGGTCCAAATTTCCTTTTGATCGGCTACAAGCAAATAATTAACGGTTATAATTTGAAGTTAGAAAAACTACAAGTGCTAGCTTCATGTAAAGACTCGAAGAAGGCGATGCATAATGGAACTGAATTTGAGATTTATTATAAGCTTCGAGTAAAAGCCTTTCGACGATTTATTCTTTTCATTGCTCAAACTACACGCGATTCAGCAAGACTGTTTGCTTCGACGAAGTACAAAGCATATAACATGATTATAGCAAAACTATTTTGCTGAACATAAATTTTTCCCATCAATGCTTTTCTTAGATAAATACGGAGTGGCCCAAGTTATGTACAAATTCTCCTCTAAATTCATGGACAAAAATAGAAACTTTATTCATCAACATGTGTTAAATATTTCCTTGCATTTCGTTTGTAAGAGGTCTCAATTGGCACTGTTCTCCTGATCCTTTTAAGAGATCTTGAGATCTTCGTGAATCATAACAGCCTTGAATGTAATTTACTTTACATCCATTTGTTTTATCTATGTTTTAATAAGAACGATGTCATCTTTCTTGAAGGCCATAAACGATGTCATCTTTCTTGAACGATGTCATCTATCCTGTCTGATAAACCAATAGCTTTATCAGACAGTAACCGGAGAATGGTCGATAGATTGAGTGGATGGACACAATATTTACGCTTGAGAAATTGCAATTAACTTTTATTAGTAAACATATTCCCAGATATTTGCACAAGAATATAGTAAAAATATTGAGAAAGATAAGGCTCATCTTTGTATATACTTTTACTACTTCATCTACTACATAATGTTGTCCCTGGGTTCTTCCTGAAATTTCTTGATATCAGAAAATTGGAAAAGAGCAAAACTTCATGTTACTAATAGAATTAAATCTAGCGTACAAGGAAAGTATACAGCTAAATATGAATCTACAACTGTAAATCCCTAAATTATCAATATACAGCTTACTGAATCTACAGGGTGTCTTAAAAAATTATTCAACGTTTGATTAACTATTCAAAAATAACGATATAATGAACGGGCTCTATAGAAAAATAATCCTTCCCTAAGATCTTAAATCGATTTTAGGCACCAAAATATTGTAAATTCACAGAATATTCATGGACCTACAAGCTCTTGAAGTTCAAATTTGCGCGAAAGCTGACATCACATGCTTTCCCATAGGATTTGTAGTGAATATAGCATGGGACTGTCGTTTGTTTTGTTTCTCGTTTATTCCAGAGCAAACCAAATAGAATTTGATAAACATTTTCGATAATCAAACTCTCTCGAACATTAATTCAAGCGTATGGATGCTTTGAGGAATTCTGCTCAGCAAAGTTTGAAAAAGCAAATTTTGACAATGGTTTCATGAATTACATTACTTTCGAAATTTTATTTGGTTCGCTTTGTTGTTAACGAGAGGTATGGCATTGGATAACCATTCTTTACCTTGATTGTGGAGCATTTTGCACAACTCGTCACTGTGGGGTCTCTCTCTGGTTTCAGCTTTCGCAAAAACTGGATCTTTAAAGGCTTATAACTCAGTGAATTTTCAGCGGATTTGATCTAATTAATCTAAGACCGTTGAAATTGGGATAAACATAGGACCTGTTTATTTTATCGTTATTTTTCAATATTCAATCAAACGTCGAACACTTTTTTATGACACCCTGTACAGTTGCAATCAAAATCATAGCTCTTAATTTTTCCTTTGAAAATATTCAATGTCTGGGACTCTTTTATTGAAGGCGGCATTGCATGTCATATCCTTGATCCAAGAACACGTGAATTTTCTTATAATACCATGTGGGTTTTGGATTTGGTGCCAAAATATTTCTGCCTCTACGAAGGGTGTATGGCCTATCTTTCTCGACGAAAATTTTATTTATGAAACTTGAATTGAGATTCCTCTGATGATAGGACATCTGGAGACTGATAACAATTATCTATGGATATCGAGATGTACAACCCTGAATTTTTGATCGATGTTATCAAATCATCAATCGTTTTGTTTTACAATGGCTTATTTTGGAGGATAGCCACGTGGTGTACCCAACGCAACATTACGCTGTCATAGTTTTGAAGTTGAAAGTAGATAACATTTCACCGAACTTTCTAGTCTGTCTTTAAACATTTTCAATATCAGCTTGCAAATAAAATTACCTAGCATTATTCTGTAACAGTATGACAAATTTTAGAGAAATTAGGTTTCCATCTACTGTAGCTTTGCTATAAGTTCGTAGTGCCCATTAATTGATCAGTGAATCGTACTTAAACCTTTCTTCTGTGTGAGTAAGAGAAAATGTACGCCGCTTGAAAGGCCACTGTTTCTAAATAGCAAATCAATAATATATGTTGATGCCTTATTCAATAGCCGACATGTTCAGTTATTTTTAATTTTTTCCCTCTCTAAAATCAGTAACTCTATTTCGACTTTATGTGGGATTTTCTCGATAAGGCCACTTCGAAAAACCTTAAAAAACCGCCCAAAATCAGGATAAAATGTTTTGATATTAGTGCTTTACAGTTAAAACACTTTTTATCAACTCTTATCCCTTCGGAAGAATCAAAAAGTCATCCCAACTAGTGTAACAAATTCATTCAAGAAGATTCCATCCTCCAAAGAGGTGGGCGTGCTCTGAAACGCGCCCAACTCATTGCTTTGAGGCAGGACAACTGACGAAGTTTGATCATCATTTTCAGCCGATTTTGTTTTGGTTTGGATGGACCCTTCTCGAAAAGATTCCATATAATTACATAAGGCAGCAGCCGATTTCAGTCCAGTAAATTTTAATATCTGATTAAACATATCAGCTATGAAACAGGACATCTGCCAAATAGTATTGCTTTGAGCAGTAACTTTTAAACGTTGTTCGTTATCTTTTACTCGCCCGGTACCAAACGCTAATACTGTTGGTGTGATTGTCTACCTATGTCGTAAGAAGAAAGAGCGCTGTTCTCGAAATTTGACCTATTTCACTTACATCATTTTACATTTTGTAATTAGAATTATTTTAATGACTAGCTATAGTTTATCTCGTAAATCATCAAACAAACTAGCCAGAAGTAAAGTAGTTGATCGTAGTTCATTAGACAATCACATACGCTTTACGTAGACCGAGTGCAGGTGCATGTACTTCTTTTGAGATAATATTAGTTTTTATCCTAATCTATCAGCAATATCGTCTCAAAACAATATTAAAATTTTTTTCGATATCAGTTTAAATTTTACAGTCTTTTTGCTTGATGCAATTCTGTTTTTGATGTCAGGCAAATGCACAAAAAGTGTTTCTCTAACGAACTATATCTCTAGAATAGGTTTCAATTGTTAAACTTTGTGTTTGACAAGACAATATTTTTTTTTTTTTTTTTTTTTTTTTTTTTTTATTTTTGTATAAAATATTACAATTTAAGATTACATTCTACTATACTCTACTATACTTTATATTCTACTATATTCTACTATACACCACTACAAGGACGATACCATGAGGAGCAAAGGACAATGTCTACCCCATGGCCATTACATAAAGACATACAACTAAATAAACAACTAAATAAACAACTACAAAATAGTTACTGGAACCTGTTTCACATTGGTTGTCAGGTCAACAGCACAGGCACCCGATGCCGACACCACTGCGCCATTTAAGATGTTAGGTCGGGGTTTAGAGATCACAATAACGTAGATTTGAATGTTTGAATTCTGTGTTGATGAATTGTCATTCACACTATGCATGCCTTACATCCAATGTGAAACAGACTTAGACAAACGAGAAAAAAAACCAAAGAAAAAAGAAACTAGAGACGTTGCGATTGGGGGGGGGGGGGTATAACAGCTGCTTCAAATTATTTCAACTGAACCGGCCTGTTTTGTGTATGAAATTTAGGGTTAATTCGAGTACGTTTTTATTAACGTCAATAGAAAGGTCTTTATCACCATACAATAAAAGTTGTACTAGCACGTTGTTTGGAAGGCTGTTGATTCCAGCATATGGCCGCAATAATTCCGAAACTCCAGCGAGAAGATCTCGTCGTTGAATGTCAAATGAAGGGCAAAGCAACAAAAAGTGCTCCGTATCCTCAATGCCATCGTTCGTTGGGCACATTGGGTTAATGGTATCTCGGAAATTGTGATTGAATTTGTGAACACTTAATTTACTGAGACCGACCCTTATTTGGGTAAGATACGATAAGCCTATTGGGTCATGAATACCAAATACAGATTTTGCAGGGGGGCGAATTATTGATAAAAGCTTTTTCTTAAAAATAGCAACAGATGGTGCAAGCCTGATTTCTGGATCAAGCTTATTCCATTCAGATATGCAGTTGAGATAAAAGCTGGATTGAAATTGTTCTGTTCTTGCCCTTATTCGCCCAATGACATCCTGGTTGCGAAGAGAGTAATTTGACTGATGAAGTTGTGGGATTGGCTCCTTTGTGTACAAGGGGGTGAGATTATTCATAATCTTATAGAACAAGGTAAGGCGTCTACTCCACCTTCGGGAGCTCAGCGACTCCCAGCCAAGCTCAATGTACAGCTTTTCGCGTGATGTTCCCTTCCAAGTTCCTGTTACAGCACGGGCAGCAGAATACTGAACAGATTCTAATTTTTCCATTAAATTTGATAAACTGATGTTTTGACTGAATTCACATACTTTAGCTGGGATATGATAGATGACATCCCCATAGTCCAGGTGTGGTCGCACGTAAAGCTTATATATTTCGCTTAGGGTATGTCTGGGTAGATATTTGGAGAGATATTTTAGCAAACCAATGCCCTTTCGCGTTTTAGCGATAGCAGATTTTATATGAGCCGAGAAGGAAAGCTTCGAGTCCAAGATAATACCTAAGTGTTTATGTTCATTCACTTTTTTTACTGGTATGTTGTTAAAGAGGATCACTGGATGATCTGTTTCATTTCTTTTCCTTGAAAATAACAATTCGACAGCTTGTTTTTGCGGATCAGGATTAAATGACATTCTCCAATCATGGGCCCACTGACTTATCAATTGAAGGTCATGGTTCATGTCACTTGCTGCTTCGTTAGCTTCTCGAGCAACTGTAAACAAGGACGTATCATCGGCGAAAAGTTTGACATTACACTTCAAGTTTGCAGTAAGATCATTTATGTATACAAGAAAAAACAAAGGTCCTAAAATAGAACCCTGGGGCACTCCCGCCAAAATATCTCCCCAATTAGAACACTGTCCGTTCAGAACAGTTCGCTGTTTCCGGTTCTTAAGAAAACTCTGGACGAGAGAAAGAAGCTGTCCCGAGACACCACATCGTTTTAACTTATAAACAAGACCATCATGCCATACCCTGTCAAAAGCTTTGGAAATGTCAAGATACACAGAACGAACATCAAGAGGAGGATTACAGTCAAATGCTGTGAATATTGTATGCGTTATGGAAATTAGCTGGTTGACTGTTGAGTCGCCAGGACGAAAACCTGATTGATTGGGGTTAAGCAAGTTACATGAAACAAGATGCGAGTATAAGGAGTCGTACATGAGTTTTTCAAGCACCTTCCCAAAAATTGGTAAAAGAGAAATAGGACGGTAGTTATTCTTTACATTCTTTTCGTTTTTCTTGTGAACCGGGACTACATTTGCACATTTCCATATTTCAGGAAATACACCATGTCTCAAACAGTTCGTGAATATTATCTTAAGAGGAGTAACTAATGAGGCATCGCTTATTTTTATCATTCTTATAGAAATTTCGTCCCAGCCGTGTGCTTTGTTAGGATTAAGAGATCTGATGATGTTTAGAATTTTTTCCTCAGAGATGTTAAAGTCGTTTATCAAAGTAGTAGGTATTGGAATATGTTGTGGAAGTTCACTACCTGTGTCGATTGTTGTACATTGGAGTATGAAATAGTCATTAAATAACTGTGCTTTTTCAGTAAAATCAGTTATGAATAACCCGTTCTCTGAAAGGGGTGGTATTATAGGAATCTTCGCCTTATTCAGAAGGGTATTGATTAAAGACCAGTA
>REGM01000068.1:841963-854445 GCA_004194415.1 Aurelia aurita
TTGTTACCGCGCTCCGGAAGTTATGGCCTGGGAACTAGTTCTCAGGCCATAACTTCCGGAGCGCGGTAACAAATTGAAATTTAGGCCCACAGCAAACGGATCGAAGCAAAAACCAAACCAGGAGAGGAAAGATACCAATGAAATGAAGACAAGCAAGGTAACGAAATACATTTATTCATTTAGGCACAGTTAGGCCACGAATTGTGGGCACGATCGACACGAACTGTGTCCACACTACCCATGATTAAAGAAAAATAAATGATCCCTTGCCAAGTAGAAAGAAGACACGAGTATCTTAATGCTGACCCTCCTTGGTATACTGCTCGTCTTACATGTTGTGTTAACGCATCTTTAGTTGGTGGCAGATTCTCTCTTGAACTTGAGTGCCCTTTCTTTGCAAACAAACTTATTCGGCATTCATTTATATCTTCAAGTGTACTTGTATGATGGTATAATAAGTTGGTGTATCTATCAATAGCTTTCAAATCTTCATCGGATATTTGTTGACATGGAGCAGATAATCTGTTGGAGTAAATAAAGTATCCTAATACAAAGAAATGAAACATTGTTTTTGCAATCTATAAATATAACAGTTCTTGAACGCATGCAATTCTAAGCGATATAAAACTACTTGCATGTATTACACATCCCTAACATATACAGAAAGTTTGTTATTTTGCATACATGTCCTTTGAAAAAGTCTTTCTGACGGTTTTACAGAAAAATATTCGTACACAAATAGAAATCAAATACATACCTTTTCAAGGCTTCGTTTGCTTCTGGATGTGATCTCCATACTGTTCAGGAAATCTTGTTTCCTCTACCAGCAAAAAACTCGAAACTGTATCACACAGGAACTATTTGGAATTGTTCCTCTGATTGAAATCCGCGTACCTGCACCACTTCTTTCTCGTAATTATATTCTGTTTCTGTTTCTTATCTTATTTCACCGCATTAAACTGCGTCTCTTCATCAAATTTCAGAATTCTACCTGTTTTTGCAATAGAGTTATGATATATATCCCTCATATGGACTGGGTACAGGTAGTCAAGTCTAAAAATAGCATCTGGGGCAGATTTTTGAAAGGGTCTGTATTTCACTTTATTCAGCGCATCAAACTACGTATCTGTATAGAATTTCAGAACTGTGTCGTAATTTTCAGTAGAGTTATGATAGATACCCCTTAACCCTAATTTAACCGGGGGGGGGGTGTTTTCCACCCCCCCCCTGTCGGTTTTCTGCAGAGCATTTATTAACGGCATTAGCTATGACTCTCTAACTTTCTGAAAATTACTAATTATCTATTAGCTACATTTTGACAAAAAAATTTTTGAACAATAGCAGTCACGTGACAGATGACAATACCATATTTGGAAGCTGGTATTGACAAAATAAATGTTTTTGATATTTTTACAACCAGAATTAGTTTCAAATGTTGATTATTATACCTTAAAAGAATCAGCAAACAAAGACCTTTCATTTGTTATCAAGAACAATGGAATTTGCTGACATCAGCATTTTTGAATGATGATGTAACATGTGCCGCCATTTTGGGTAAATGTTGCAAAATTTCAAGCTTTTTCCAGCGGAAGTTGTAGAAAATGCATAGAATTGCGTTTTGCAATACATTTAAAGTATTTTTAGCAAGTTTTGTATCAATTTTTGGTCGTAAAACCCACTTCGTTGTTGTGACGTCATCAATATTTGTCATTTTCTTCAAAAATCAAAGTCTAAAAACACCTTTAGGTATTATTTCTGAATTAAGAATGAATAATACGGCAAATAAGATGAAAAATAGCGAATTATATCATATTTTTTCCGTTTTTAGAATGAATTAGCTGGAGAAACATAAATTTTGACATTTTTCAACATTATGACGTCATAGTGACGTCATCTAATGAGATGGCCACACCCAAATCTGCAAATCTGTAAAGAATGGTTAGTACTACGCCCTTGCTAGGTTTGAATGATTTCCCATTAGTCTAAGGCGATTTATAGAGGGGGGGTGGAAAGCACCCCCCCCGGCTATATTAGTTAAAAAAAAGCCCGGTTAAATTAGGGTTAAAAGGATTGGATCCAAGTACCCCAGTCTGAAAATAGCATTTGGGGGCAGAAGTTTGAAGGGGCTGTTTTTCATCTTATTTAGCGCATCAAACTACGTATCTGTACAGAATTTCAAAACTGTGTCGTTATTTGCAATAAAGTTATGATAGATACCCCTTAAAGGGACCAGATCGAATTACCCCAGCCTAAAAATAGCATTTGGGGCAGATTTTTGAAAGGGTCTGTTTTTCACTTTATTCAACGCATCAAACTACGTATCTGTACAGAATTTCAGAACTGTGTCGTTATGTGCAGTAGTGCTATGATAGATACCCCTTAAAGGGACTAGATCCAAGTATCCCAGTCCAAATATAGCATTTGGGCCATTTGGGGGCAGAAGTTTGAAGGGGCTGTTTTTCATCTTATTCAGTGCATCAAACTACGTATCTCTACAGAATTTCAGAACTGTATCTTTTTTGCAGTAGTGTTATGATAGATACCCCTTAAAGGGACTAGATCCAAGTACCCCAGTCTAAAAATAGCATTTGGGGGCAGAAGTTTGAAGGAGCTGTTTTTCATCTTATTCAGCACATCAAACTACGTATCTGTACAGAATTTCAGAACTGTATCTTTATTTGCAGTAGAGTTATGATAGATAACCCTTAACCCTATCAAGCCTAGGGTATTTGATGCTCCAGGAAGACTAGGGGGGGCTAATTCAGCCCCCCTGTTTTATTTCTGTTCTGTATATGCTAGAGCCTGGAAACTTGGCATGTGTATAGTACATCATGAGATGAACCCAAATATGAAATCTATTTTTAGTTATGTCACGTGACCTGCTCATGACGTCACAATGTTGCATTTTCAAAATCAATAGGGTTCAGTACTAAAAATCTTCAATCGTTGATTGTGAGAAACAAAAATCAGTAGGGACATCAGTCCAATTTTGGTGTATTCTCTGAATAAATAGCAATTGCTTTGTAAAGAAAAATTAGCGAAAAGTGATGACGTCATCACACAGGAATTCAAAGAATTTGCGCATGCGTCGTGCCGAAATACGCTCAATTACGCGTTTAAATTTCAAAAAAACTAGTTGGTTGGATAGAGGATCAAAAGTAGCATATGTTCCTCGTCTTTCATCTTTTATCACATTAGCTGTAGATTTTAATAGGATTTATTCGAAATTTTACACAGACATCTCTCGAAAATTGAGTGTGTTTACCCCCTGGAATGAATTTAGTTTTTCTAAAAAATTAATTTTTGATTGTAAGAAGGATAAAAACTAAAGTCAGAAAGTCTCAACGTTGTAAGTGCACTTGGTAAAAATCCACAGAAGAAAAACCGCTAGGGGGGGCTGATTTGGCCCCCCCTAGGCTGGATAGGGTTAAAGGGATGGGTCCAAATACCACAGTCTAAAAATAGCATTTGGGGGTAGATTTTAGTTGGAGTCTGGATATTTTAATTTTTTTCACCGCATCAAACTGGATAGGTGTACGAAGTTTCATGCTGGTATCATAATCTGCATGATTGTGCCTATTTTGTTACTTTAGGGACCTCACTAATAGCAAAGAAATTGAAATGCAATTTTTTTTTTATTTTTAACAACCTTCGCAATTATACCTTAACCTTTTCCAGGCAATTAAATTACAACCTCATTCACAATTGTATATGCTGCTGTGGACATGTGTCTGCAGATACCCTTGGGACGTGTTGCCAAATTTTGGCAGAAAATGTCTGGAATAATTTGAATAATTAAGCACACAGCAGGTACATTCGAATCCCACATTCGACATTTCGAAATCAAGATTCAATGACTCGAACGCAACTCATTGTGATATTAAGACATTGGAACGTTCTGTAGTTCGACTGAATGCCACTTCCTCTAGGTGAGAAATTTCGTTTGTTTCGAAAAGAGCCAATCAAATTGCGTAATTGCGCAACAGGATGCAGGGTCAATGTAGGCATTGCAGTTGACGGAAAACATTCCTTGCCACTGGGTTCGAGGTTGAAGAGGTTGGTTTTAAGCGTGCATAAGCTTAGGCCCAAATGATATCTTTGCCTGATGTCACTGAATATTGTCTGCCAATTTGAGATTTAATAGAAGCAAATTTGTTTGGGTTCTTGCCTAAGGTAATGTGCATAAGCGCTGAAATTGTTATCATTATATCTCATTGGTAAAGATTTCGATCGATATGTCAACGAATGTCAATATTTCTCGACCGGAAAACAAATTCAGCTACGGCCCCAAATAAGATATGTGGCTATGGAAATTTCAACAGCTCTGAACGGACATGTCTGCGAATAAATTATCAAAAATGTGAGTACCTCAGTAATTTAGCAGCAATTTCACTTGTTGTGAGTGTACCAAAAAATTCGCCTCAAACCATCGAGTTTGTACCAAGGAGTTAGAAAGATATGATGTCATTGGCTGATTAATGTGAACGTGGATGGTTTCCGCGTGCTTTGGCAACCAGTACTAATTTGAGCCTTATTATAATTGCAGCAATAGACCTTTTCACAGAGGTCTGGGACGGCACGAGTTTTCTGGAAGATGGCGGATACGCCGCGAGAGGGAATACCCTTCGAGATGCAAACACTGAACTGGAGTTGCAGTTGGCGAAGTTATTGGCGAAAAATCGCATTTAACTCCCAGTTACTGAGCAATTAGTGGACAAGCAAGGCTTACAGAATGAAACTGAAGACTTATCTGCTATATTACAGTGATATTTAGCATATTTTACAAGGAACTTTCATTTCTTCGAGTTGTTTCAGCGAAGTTGGATGTTAGGATTATTGATGATGACTGAGGGACTCCGTCAAATTAATTTTTGATTTTAGTTTATGAATCGAGCTTATTGCCCATTGACTGCTGCAGGAATAGGAATAATCTTATATTTTAGGAACCAAGCAATGATTTATATTTCTTCCCAATTCTGAAGCTACCAGAGCAAGCCTTTCTACATCAATCAAATTAGCTAAGAATAAACAGTTTCTTTGATTTCTTCGCATATGGGTTTATTGACAAACAGTGTGGCTTGTGATATTTCAAAATAAAGCACTACTGTACATACTCCTTAAATAAGGCCACTTACCGGTTCAAAGCAGCTTCTTAACTTGCACGCTACTTTAGGGTTGTCATTTATTTGTACAATTTTTGTTCAAAATGAATAAGTCAAACACAGACTGCGTTAAATTTTGTCAACCAAGGCCTATGCCACCAAAACAATGAATGCCTTCATGCAAAACAACATACTTCAGCAATTCTTTGACTTGGCCTCTCATCTACAATTGTAAAACTTCCACAACATTTTGTATTTGTTTTTGTTTCTAAAGCATATAAATTATTCGTTGCAAACCACTTTCTTCTTCCTTGATTTTGAGAAACAACAGAGAGAATGAGATGACGAATGCGTTTATAATGGCGAATATTTTCCCGCCAAAGTATCTCTTTTGTTACGAGGCTAAAAGCGTACACTTTGCCTGCATGCATACATTTGTACCAAAAGTGCACATGTCCCTTCGTATTCCTCTGGTTAAAGTGCAATATTTAATCTCCGTTTACTCATAAACAAAAATCTAAAATTGGCAAATAATCATTATACAATCCAAATTCAACAAACTCGAAGAAATATACTTTTTCTCGTAAATTATACTAAATACCACCTTAATGTGATAGCTGACTATCTGTTTTCATGTTTTAAGCCTTTCTGGTCTCCTATGAACCATTTAGCTGGATTCAAATGCGAAATTTCGTGCACAGCTTCTCCAACTTCAACTCCAGTTCAGTGATTGCATCGCGAAGAGGATTCCATCGCGAAGAGGATTCCCTCTATCCGCCATCTTGCAGAAAAGTAGCGCGCCGTCGCAGACCTCTGCGAAAAGGTTTATTGCTACTCATATTTACTCCTCAATGACTTCATCCTTCCATAAAATCATTTCCATCTCGCATTTATCTGCAAAAATGTCCATCAATTTTAGCTCCCTGACCCCCATTTTACAGGGGGCATGTTTTTACCCCCTTGAGAAATATTATTGAATAGCTTTTAGGGTGATATTCACTAACCATGCATCCTTTATCAACTTAAATCATGAAAAATCTGAAAAATAGGTAGTTTTGCTGAAAATTTCTGCATAGAAGTTGCTAGGATCATTTACCCTTCCTTCCCCGTCCAGGCTTGAGACTTATTGAGACCTAATGATATGCTCAGCTCTTATCCACCATTCACGATGTTAGTGAATTGGTAAAAAGCGAGCCTGGAAGAGGTCTGCCATTTTTATCTTCCAAGGACTAGTGTGCTCCAAAAAGATTTTTGTGTGCAGTATACCCAACGTATACAACTGAATATAATCCAACCTTGAGAGTCTACAGTCACCATGCCATGTGTCGCAAAGAACATGACACATGAGGGCTATATCATCAGCCGATCATCGTTTTGTTGGTTCCTTGTGTGCAATAAATAGCTCATAAACTTGCATAAACTACTTCTGCTCTCCACGTAAGATAACCAATGTAGCGAAGTCATGCACTAAGGGAGATCAAATGAACTTGGAAATTCAATTTCTCTCTATTTAATAGTAACATAGCTTAAACTTGAAAAACAAACTACAATTTCTGACATCAAATATAGTCTAAGAGGTCAAACTGAGCTGTTTTTGTCACTCATCAAACGCATTTCCCTAGTTGTAGACAATCCTCATCTGGATTCTAAGCTAAGGCAAGGTTGAAAAGGACTTATTGTAAGAACTATTAAAAAATTGGCATGTTGCGATTGGTTTATTAATTTGGATCATTTCTTGTCATGAAATGAAAGATTAGAGGTTGCAGAGGATCTACAAAAGGGTGCAAAAGAAGTCAGCAACCGATTACATTCAGTGGATTATTACAACAGCAACTATAAGTCAATAACGTTTTAAACCAAAGTTTTAGCTTTTTGACTTTCCTGATATCATAGAGAATAATCAGAAGTCATCTGCGTTTTCAGTCAACGTTGATAACAATTTCTATTGATTTTTCATCTGCACTTGAGCATCTGGAATATCATTACACAAATGAGCATTGCTGTCAGAGAAGATTAATTTTGATTGATCTTGTGATATTTTTGAAACTTTCATCGCTGGATTATTAGATCAGATACTCTATCAGTTTCAATGGATGCTCTTTCTTTACAAAGTTTAACCAGAACTTCAAAATACTTGAGTCATTCTATTATTCTGTTTTTCAATTGGAATCTGCAACTTTTCAATTTTCTCCACCAGACTGCTTCCATGATAAAAACATATTGATTTTTCTGACAAATGACTTTTTTTAAGTCTGTTGCATTGTTTGCAATTTTTAAATTCGTGCAAACCAGTGGCGTGCAAGCCGCAAAAAAACTCAGGAAACGCCCTTTTTACCCTCAGGAAACACCCTTATTTGCCTATTAAACTCTGGAGATAACTGCTTAACCCCTCCTTAGATATTTTCTCAACAGATTTAGACGAATTGGAAAACTGACCTCGGAGAAAAGTAGGGGGGACTTGTCCCCCCCGTCTCCCCTCGTGGCTCCGCCACTGATTCAATCAGTGGCGGAAATTATGGGGGGGGGTTGGGGGGCAGCTGCCCTCCCAATTCGATATCATTCGGAAATTTATCTTAAAAGTTGGATATTTTGACCTGGGAAGTGGAAGAAGAAAGGCCCGCTGATTCGGAAAAGTCTGGTCTTTCGGTATGAAATTTCGGTGTAATTAGTAAAATGAAAGCGTTCTCGTTCCTATTCGCTGCAAAGGGAACCGTTCAGTGGCGTGGCCACGGGGAGGGATGGCGGCATTTGCCCCCAACTTTGTCAAAAGATGGTCTTCGAGATTCGTTCAAAATCGAGGAGAAAGTAGCTGAATATAGGTAGGGTAGGGTAAGAATTTCCCAAGAAATTCTGGAAAGTGACAAGGAGAGTCATTCTAAGCCGAAGTAAAGGTTTGCATTTTAAAAATTTTCCCAAACCTACTATCGCAGAGTTTTAAAGGCTTCCATTTCGGGATCATGCAAACATTGGATTGTGAGAAGCGTTCTGNACGTTCTAAGCCAAAGTAGAGGTCGTGTCCTCAAAAAATTTTCTTGCTGCGCCCTCAGACCCCCTCATTATATTACTCCCCAGTTAATTTATCGTGTCCACGCCGCTGAGACCGTTTTCTTTCGCTGTATGAACCTCAAACAAATGACTCGGAAAATTCACTTCGCTTGCCCCCCCACTCCAAAGGCTCAATTTCCGCCACTGGATTCAAACCTTACTAAGTACCAATCAATCATTTTACCTTGATCTGAGATCTGAGGAAACGACTTAGTTCACCATTGACCTTTACAGGGTTTTATCGTGCTTTGTTTAGGGAAATTAAGCATTGGTCAGGTACTAACGATCTTCTATCTTAATGAGTAAATAATTTCAAGTTTCCTTTTGACGCCATTTTAAAGCTTTACGATTACCATGAGTAACTAATCTCTGGTTAACCAGAGATGCCTAGCATTGTCATACCGAAGCCTACAAGAATTAAATTAGACATTATTTGAAAGACTCAGGTAACAAGTTTAGCAGTGACGGATCCAGTGTGGGTCCACTGGCTCAAAGGACCCACTCAAACCATCAGATTTTTGCTATTAATAGGTAATTCACAATCTTTTCAAGAATCCATGATTTATTCACAACCCTGTGTCATTAATATATATTCGGAAAATAGAAAATTGCAAATTATCTTAAGTAGTAAATAAGCGAGTCGAATTCTTTTCGTGGATTTGGGTTTGAAGTTATGATCCAAGGTCTCAAGCCAATGGTTCGGTGATTATGCCTGGCGGAGAATATGCTCCGGTGATTATGTACTGTGAACGGTACATCAAGGTGATCTATGAGCTGATAAAGCGAATATCCAATTACAACATTTTCAGATATGATGTCAGTGCTTGTTTGTTCATAGCCTGCGTCACAGACGCAGGCTAGTTTGTTCAGTGCTCGTGGACCCAAACAGATATTTATAGTCGCATTCTTCTCTATTGTAACGTCAGAAAATTTCCAAATTTAGCCTACAGTGGACCCAGCCTCTGCGACGGACTCTCGCAGAGGCTGGGTCCAGATTAGGCTAAATTTGAAAATTTTCTAACGTTACAATAGAGATGAATGGGGCTATAAATATCTCTCTGAGTCAATCTGGGTCCACCGAATAAAGCTTGCGATTGCACCATATCAGATCCAATGACGTCTCGCGCTGTCTCGCGTAGAGAAGGCGGAAGCCGGAATAGAGAAGTCTTACATATGACTATGGTATGAACTGACTGGCTGAGGAATATGGAGAAGAAAGATAAAGCTGATTTGTCAGATTTATCGCAACTTCGAAATTTTTTAACGGCATTCAAGCAGCTGACCATTGGAAAGATTGCTCTGAATGTCTTATAAATGAGGCATGCAGAGTTTGTAAGAATAGCTCGAGATGGTTTCCGATGAGATGTTTGGTCAAGCTGTAAGACAGACAAAATGGCTGTGCAATTCATAAACTGATGACTGATTTTCTTAGGAACCAACAGCCAAGACATAAACAAATTTCTGTCGGATTTATAATATCATATATCCTCTACCTCTAAAGTTATTTAGATTTGAGCGACAACTTTGCAACATGTAGTGTATCAAACCTGAGGGTGTGGTCGCATAATATTTTCCTGAAATATGTTTCAAGCCAATCTAAAGGGCGTGGTCGCAAACATTTTTCCGGGGGAGTACCCCCGGACCCCCTAACATTTTCGGCTCGCTTCGCTCGCCTTCGGATTGGACCCAGTGAAGACTTTTCCTAGATCCGCTCCTGTTTAGCTGTGTATATGGCAGTTTTACTCCGAAGAAATGCAGTGCAACCGACAGGGTTCGGTACAGCAAACGCTGCTCTGTTCAGTAAAGCTGAGGTAATCAGCACGGGGGCATCCATCAAGTCGGTATGCATCTCATAACTTTCCGATTTTCAGACCCCATTTGCACTTGCAAAAAGGTGGCTAAGTGATAAGTCAGTCCAAAAACACTCAGACCAAGAACAAATTCATGTAGATCCATATTAAAGATGTGTTATGATATGGGGGCCTATGGCCCATGCTGTGTGAGAGATAACAACGAACAATTCACGTGTGCACTTGATGCCAAAAGTACGGTGGTGCAATATTTAACGTTACCCTATTGGTCCGGCCTCATGCCAAAAACTCGATACTGTTTAAGTAAATGTTGATTGGTTCATGTATATTATTGTTCTCATACTCAAGTTTTCATTGGTTGTTATTTATGTAATTAGGCCTTATTAGGTAGTTTTAGGTGTGCCTCGAGTTTGGACATAGGTAGCGTCAAGTGACTTTCTATTCAGACGAGACGTAGAGACGCAAGACGCAAGAACTGTCGCCGACCTCAAGCCGCCGAATTTGCCGAAGGACCAAAGATATTGTAGTCGCTAGTTGTTATAAGTTTAGTTAGGGATATAGTTTTGCCGTTACTGTTGCTGAGATCGATTATAAAGTCGAGTAAAGAATTGAGTCGTTCCTGTTGTTGCCCTAAAGTCGCTGCCGAATAATTGAGGTCGTAAGTTTGATCTTTCCTATATTTTTCTGATGAGACTGATTTTTGATGAAAGAACTCACACTTTTTAGACCTTTTCGAGCCGCGGTAGAACAGATGCTTGAATTTTAAACAGACCCAGAATATCAAAGAAATCTTTAGATATACCCAAATTAATCTACTTGCAGACCTGACGTTTGTGGTTAATTTGAAAGCAAGTTGTGATTTTAGGCAAAACGTTCTTTTTTTCGTGAACAAAATAAATAAATGCTGACATCAGCAAAAATAATAATGATACGAAGCAAAAATTTTAAATTAAGAATATTAGGTATATAATCTTTGTATGTTTCAAATGTCATATCAACATATTGAATTTATTTTGAGATACAACATTTCAAAGTCGGGGTGGCTTTACACCTAGTTTAGCAACATTTGCTGACGTCAGCACTCAACCACGAGACATAAACAAAAACATATGACGTCATCTAGTTTGCCATATCTTGTTCGTTACTTGTGCCAAGTTTCAAGTCTCTAGCACTTATAGTTTTAAGAATAAAGAGGGGGCACCATGTGCCCCCTAGTCTCCCCAGAGCTTCAAAAAGCCTAGTCTGGATAGGGTTAAGCATCATTATTGCGCTAACAACTTTGCATTGAATCCAGGGGCGGCCGGCCCTGCTATTAGTGCTATTAGTCTAATAGCAAATTTTTTCAAAGATTGGAAAATATATTTGTCCATATTCACTGTGAGCATTTATTAACGGCATGAGCTATGACTCTCTAACTTTCTGACAACTACTAATTATCTATTAGCTACATTTTGACAATAAAATTTTTGAACAATGGGAGTCACGTGACAGATGACAATACCATATTTGGAAGATGATATTGACAAAATAAATGTTTTTGATATTTTTACAACCAGAATTAGTTTCAAATGTTGATTATTATACCTTAAAAGAATCAGCAAACAAAGAGCTTTCATTTGTTATCAAGAACAATGGAATTTGCTGACATCAGCATTTTTAAATAATGCCGTCACATGTGCCGCCATTTTGGGTCAATTTTGCAAAATTTGAAGCTTTTTCCAGCGGATGCAATACATTTAAAGTATTTTTAGCAAGTTTTGTATCAATTTTTGGTCGTAAAACCCACTTCGTGATTGTGACGTCATCAATATTTGTCATTTTCTTCAAAAATAACTGTCTAAAAACACCTTTAGGTATTATTTTTGAGTTAGGAATGAGTAATACGGCAAATAAGATGAAAAAAAGCGAAATATATGATATTTTTTCCGTTTTTAGAACGAATTAGCTGGAGAAACTTATATTTTTGACATTTTTCAACATTATGACGTCATAGTAACGTCATCTAATGAGATGGCCACACCCAAAACTGCCAATCAGTAAAGAATGGTTAGTACTACGCCCTTGCCAAGTTTGAATGATTTCCCATTAGCCTAAGGTGATTTATAGAGGGGGGTGGAAAGCACCCCCCCCCCCGGCTATATTAGTTCAAAAAAAGCCCGCTTAAATTAGGGTTAACAAATGTTTAACAATACGAATGACGCACATTATTGCAGATTTCTCCTACTCTATTGCTTTCGTTGAATGAAATGGCCACGCTATAAGCTTCCTGATTCTAATAGCAGAAAGGTCCTATCAAAGATACCGCAGCTACGAAATCCTTTGTTTTCATCTGTCAGTCAAATCCTTCATCAATGACTCCAGGCAGCCACGCTATTAGTATCCCAAATTTAATAGCACAGACAAGGATCTAATCTAAAACACCACACAAGTGGAACACAAGTAGAACACAAGTGAACACAAGAGAACACAAGAGAACACAAGAGAACACAAGAGAACACAAGTGAACACAAGAGAACACAAGAGA
>REGM01000068.1:858869-922348 GCA_004194415.1 Aurelia aurita
CATTAGCTACAGTCTAAGGCATGGCGATGACGCTCAACTTCCAAAAGTACGAACTACGTCCTTTGAAGTTGAGTCCATTACTTACCTTGGAAATAAACTGTGGCAGTTTTTACCGCAAGGAATAAAACAATCAAACAGCCTTCCTATCTTCAAAAAACAAATTAAATGTTGGAATGGTGAAAAATGCAACTGTAGGCTCTGCTAAATATATATCCCAAAAGTTGGGTTTCTAACAGGATAGATTTTTAACTCTTTTTGTCGTGTAACATTTTTTATCTGATTGTATATTGTGTATATATAATAATCAGTTCTAAGGAGCATACAGAGATTGTGTAGCCAGTCTATGGGCACAAGTACCACCTTCATAACTCCATGAATAATGCAGATATGAGGGCGAGACTTGTTACAATGGTGCAAAGTAACATAATCTACACATTGGGACGCTTTTTTATTCTTTATTACATCCATGACATCATTATGACGCCATAATGCTGAAAAATTATTGGCAAACTATTGGCAAAATTAGAAATATTAAAGGGATTACTTAAATAATTTCTTTCATAATGGCTCTAGAATGTATCACAAATTATCAAGGAGCAAAAATCAGGAATATAATATCTATTTAAACTCATTATTTATTTCATTTATTCATTATTTAGACTACGTTCACACGATGCCGGCCCATTTTAAAAACGGTGGAAAATGTGACGAAAAGAAAATTTTAGTCAGTGTTCACACGATACCAGCACACTTTGAAAACGGTAGGAAATTTGACGGTAACAAACTTCCCATGCAATCTACCCAAGAATTTGATGCCAAAGAAATGTATCTACACCTAAAGAATCGATCAGCCTCGTTTTGAAAGCGTCGAAAAATGTTCCGTTTTCATCGTTTTCGAGTGTTAACACGATCCTGTTTTCAAAATGTGCTGGATAGAGTTCTGTTTTCGAAATCTACCGTTTTCAAAATCTGCCGGCAAAAATGTGCCGTTTTCGTGTGAACGGGAGGCTTATCCGTCACATTTTCCAGCGTTTTCAAATTGTGCCGGTATCATGTGAATGCAGTTTAAAAATTGACAGTCACATACCTGGGGGCCGGGGATATTTTTTGTGCAAATGCCCGGGGGTGTCCCAGGGGGGATAGTCAGGGAAGGAATTGAACTAGACATTAGTTACACCTGCTTCTCATTGTTTCATTAAAAGCCATAATTACTGATGCAAATACTCTTAAGTGCGTTAAATTCATTTAAAACGATCCAGCGAACCACATTTGACAATAAAGTTTTATCTATTACATTTGCTATTAATTATATGACGTCATAACCTTGATGACGTCATTCAATTTAAGATTGCTAACGTCATCCAAAATGAATCCAATTATACATCATCTGAGAGCTCTCATCGAGAGCTATCGATTGGTGGTATTCTTGATGATCTCTCATCATCTTGACAGAAAGCTAGACTCACTTCTTTACTTTACCACCCGTTGGTCATGTGATCAGTTTCTACCATTTTAAAAATTTAAAATTCGTAGCAATTTTCAACGACCGATAAGAAGGACGTGTCCCATTTATTCGAGATTTCGCGATGTAGAGAATAGACCAAGTGATTAATCTGAATTAGCCCCTCTTAGTCTTTTATTAGCTGAAAAAGCCCAGTCTGGATAGGGTTAAGGAGCCTAAATAGCCCAAGAACCCATCAAATATTTACACCATGGACGACTTGCACACCGCTTGGATACCCATTGGACACTCCTTGAAGACCCCTTGGACGCCTTGTACGTTTTCGAATAGGAGGAATTCGCAATTTATAAACAGCGTACGCTGTTGGATGGAGGGGCATCGCCAGCCCAAAAATGTGGGGTGGACTTAGTATAGGATCGAGTTCTGAAAGGTATACCCAGCCATTTCGACAACGTTTTCTTTTTATGAATAAATGCCGCAACCCTCCCCCATTTCACCCCCTCGTGACGCCACGGGTTGGATGAACCGCTAACTTGGAGGATATTATAAATACAGTAGCGGGGGCTCAGTAATCTGGGGGGAATATCATTAGTATAGCAGAGGAATATTATTAACACAGTGCACGGTGTTCTGCACTTCGGGAGGATGTTATCAGTACAGCCGGGGTGTATAACCATCGCGTTGGAGGGAACTCATCAGTACGGCAGGGGGGGGGGATAAAATCAGCACTGTTCAGGTTTCCTTCATTGTACCAAATAACCTCCGAAGTGCTGATGGTATATTTCCCTGCTATACTGATGATCTCAGTTCCCTGTGCTTATCATCTAGACTTCTTTCATTTAATTTTATTGAATACTCCTATAGCCTGCGTGCAGACTTTTTGGTAACTGGGGAGGAGGAGAAAGAAAGGAACTACAAAGTCTGCGCAACGCCGTGCATTTTCTTGTTTTTCATCACATGACCATGACATCATCTTTGTCACAAGGTTGCGCAATTTTGAGTTCGAACTTCGAATCGCAAAGAAATTTCGAAACGAAGTGGTGGCTTGTGCGATCTGTATCAAAGAATTAAATGTCAAGAGTGATAGGAATCTCATAGATAGTGCTGGCTCCTTTAGTCCAAAGACTGAAATCGAATCTTTGGAGTTCATTAATCTTGCAGAGACACCGTTGGGTAAATATATCTGTCGCCGATGCGTAGATGTGTTGAAGAAGCGAAGAAAGTTACGCTGCATTTAGGCCGATGGAATCACGGAGGAATTTAACTTGATCAATCATGGCTTGTAACGGGCAAATCACCAGCACAATGCTTGTGAAAAGTGGTCTGTCCAACATACATTCAGCAATCAAAGGATCAAAGGCAAACTCTGAAAGACGAGAGACTTTCTAAAAAACCAATCGGTGCACTGAAGTACACGTTGCTTCCTTGAAGAAATTTCTTCATCACAATTTTCTGCTCATCAAGGATCCGATGGATCTTAAAAATGCGTTGGACATGATTTAGGCCACTCTGAAACTTCGATTCATCCCAATCTTTAACATGTTTACACGATAATCTTATCTGCTTCCGGGCTGCTTCCCTTCGCGATCCGCCATTTTGTTCCCCTACGGAGTACTTTGATGACAATGAACTTTTTCTCGCTTTGTAAAAAAGACAATACAGACTGTCTTTCGCTAAATCTATTGGGTCCTGGGATTTGAGGACTCGATACTGATTGGCTATCCTAACAAAAGAAAACAAAGGGCATCTCGCTTGCGCAATCACATTGAAAATTTGAAAACAAGAAAATTCACGGCGTTGCGCAGACTTTGTAGTTCCTTTCTTCCCCTCCTCCCCAGTAACCAAAAAGTCTGCACGCAGGCTAATACTCCTAGTACTTGCTCCCAGTATGACTCATGGCTATAGTTGTAAAGCGGCTTTACAGCAAAAATTGTGGCCCTATCTATGCTATCTACCATAATATCTTGCGGTACCAATCAAATAGCTTTACTGTGGCCACATGACTTATTTCCGTGGTCATGTGACGTTTTTCCTGCCAATCAAATGCTTACTTTCAGCCGTGAAGACTCGAGGCATGGCAGTATTATTTTACTGACCACTGATCTAGTCAAAGATTCGTTTTGGTCGGTTTTAGCTTCATGTTAGCTTCGACAGTTATGCCGGGCGAAAATAAAGACAAAATCCACATAATGGTCAGAATTCAAAGTCATAACGCACTTTGCTACTCATTGTAACGGGTTAAAAATCTCAGTCGATAAAACGGAAACCTTGGCTTTCAGCGTGGAGAAGGAATTTAGAGCTAAACCATTACTGATTTAAATTGGCGGCGTACCTGTTAAAATGTCCTCAAGTTCAAATATCTAGGACACATGATCATAAACACTGACGAAGAACGTTCCTGTTACCTAAATCTTCGCATTTCATCTGCTTTCCAATAATAATGAAGTGAGCTCAAACATGTATTAACTGATAGAAAAATACTGATATCCACCCGAACAAGAATCCTTGAAGCATGTGTTCGTAGCCGACATCCTATATAGTGTCCAAGCCTCGGAGATCACAACAAATGAACTGGGGAAAATTGAATCTATCTGGCGTAATTTTCCCAGGAGAATGATCACAAATAAAAAATCTAAAACCGCAAAAATGTCCCTACTTAATACTCCAACGTTTTAAAGAAATCTAAGAAATCCATAAAAGAAGCCGAGTCAGATACAGCCAAGCCCTACGATCTGGAAGGTCCTATATGTTCAGAAACGAACGTCTAAAAATGATAAAAAAGACTTCAAGCATTACCAATTTTTCTGTAAAATACAACATCTTTATTTATATATTCACAATCTAAAAATTTACAATTTAAGAAACATATTTACGACAAACGATACCATAGGGAGCATGATATAAACAAATACAACATATTCAATATATTGCGAACATAACAAGAGTAGAAAATGATTCACTTCAGAAACATCTACTCTTTGCAGTTGATCGCAAAAAGTATGCACGTGACGGATAGTTAAAATTTGAAAAAAAATTAAACATCACGAAAGGACAAATACAACAGACAATGCAAGATAAAAGTGAGTTTATGTCTCTACTCAATAAATTATATAACTAAAAGCACTTTAACCGTGTCCAGACTAGGCTTTCTGAAACTCTGGGGAGACTAGGGGGGTTGTGCCCTCCCTATTTATTATCAAAACTATAAGTGCTAGAGGCTTGAAACTTGGCACAAGTAACAAACAAGATATGGCAAACAAGATGCTGTGATTTGTTTTTGCTTATGTTACGTGGTTAAGTGCTGACGTCAGCAAATGTTGCTAAATTAGGTGTAAAAATACCCGGATTTTGACATGTTTTATCTCCAAATTAGTCAAATATATTTATATCAAAATTTTAAAAATACAAAGATCATATCCTTAATATTCTTATTTTAAAATTTTTGCTTCGTATCATTAATATTTTTGCTGATATCAGCATTTATTTATTTTTTGCACGAAAAAAATAGCTTTTTGCCTAAAATCGGTTACAAATTGGTTTAAAAATCGCCTAAAATGCTAGATGTACATAAAAGACATACTGAATCGCATGATACTGTTAATTTTTCCAAAAGTGAAGCTTAATATGGTTTTTCACAAGTACGCATGCGCAACAACGAATTTGATGACGCCATTGATGACGTAATCAAAAATCCTTACACTATATATCAAATGAATGCCCTTTTCAAGACGAGATCAGTTATGTTTGTTTCATTGTTATCGAACAAGTGGTTCAAAAGTTATTGCTGAAAAGGTATTTATTTTGCTGAGCACTCAATTTAAAATTATCTGTTGACCCCCTGAACAATTGTCAAAATGTTTGAAAATGACATGAAAAGATGTCTCCTAAATAGAAACTAAAAGTCACGAAAAACCGTACTTATCGTAGAAGAACTCAAGGAGCTGTGTGGAAAAATCCACTAGGGGGGCACTTTATGCCCCCCCCTAGTCTGGATAGGGTTAAGGGCACAATGTAACTAATAGAGAACTATGATGATGATGATTTTTCAGTAAAGAGATAAATTCAAAATAATGACCAATCATGTTCATCAACTCATTATCTATTGTTGCATGTATAATAACACATTTTTGGTTTGCTCCCCATTTGGTAACTACTGCACTTTATTGGGGCTGATCCGGAAAACATCAAATGTTGTTCAAGGTTGTAAAACGGTATTAAATTTGGTTTTTTTGGATTAAGAACGTGTTAAGAGACTTGTAAACCATCACCTTAGATTCATCAGAATTGAGCTTTTAGTGGTTCTTCCATTCAAAACATTTTGTGAGTAGTCTGCTTGGGGTACGAAAGCTGTTGTTTTCTGAATTTCTAGCAGCTCTATTTTGCAGCTTTTTTAACTGCTTAAATTCAGTCGTACGGCAAGTATCCAAGATAGAATAGTATTATCGAAAATAGGGCACTATTATACTTAAATAAAATCTTGTCAAAGTGGGGGGCATTGCAAGAAATTATAGCATGAGTCATGGTTACATCAAGCCTCTCCTACGAAAAAATTCCTGAACAAATACTATTGGGTATTGCTACGAATGATATTGATAATGAATTAGTAGCTGATGTGTTAAAGAGAATAAAATCACTAATGGTTATGATCCTCAATGAATTACCGAATTGTCATTTGGTGTTTTCAGAAATAATCAAGGGAGCTGAGAAGTACATGGCACAATAAGTGGAATGGAAAGATCAATAAATTAAGCAGCAGACTTAAATGTATAAATGTTGACATTCTACGGCAGCAGAACATTTTTCCGATCATAAAATCAGGATTGACTGTATCATAATTGAAATGGCAACTGGCAGCTGGCTCGGAATATTATTATTAAAATCCGACCTTTTGGACTTTCTGTGAAATAATGCTACTAGATCTTTAGAGGCTTACTCGCCTAGCCACCATAATGATAACTCACTTCCTGGTCCTGCTAGTTGGAAGCGAACCCTTGTTCACCGAAAAGGAATTGTTATTGGCTCTATAAATGTGCATAGCCTGCTGCTTTATATCGATTATGTTAGAGAGGTCATTAAAGATAAAGAGTTTATATAAACTTCTCGATGTCAATGGGTATATATATCCGACATAGGCTGGATAGGGATAGGCATGAGGGTGGGGTGGGGTGCCCGGGGGGTACTCCCATTAAGGCCTGACAGGGGGGTCCAGTCAGGGTCAAAGAGGGCCAAAGCTAAAATTTTAAAAAATACCCTCAAATGGTAGTGTGTTTTGACAATGACCCCCAAATGGTAGCATAAGAACCAAAATTATGCCACTAGGTAGCATCCAGTAATAACAATTTTTTGTAAAAGTTTGATAATAAAGTTAGTTTTTTTCTGTAAAAATTCAGCCTCAAAAAGGATTTTACTGCAAGAAACCCACCAATAGTTTGTTTTAGGAATCAAATAATATACAGTAAGTAATATACAGACCAATCTCATTGCTTTTACTTAGAATACCCCCAAGTGGTAGTGTTATTTCTCTAGATTGGGCCATTTGGTAGCCATTGGTAAGACCCTCAAACCGACCGGACCCCCCTGTCAGGCCTTAATGGGAGTACCCCCCCGCCCCCGGGGTGGGGTGGCTGTGTATGTCCGTTACTCTTAGAAACACAACAGTAGGAGAGATAATCCATAGAGAAGTTAAGAATGTGCTGGGATAATGATTGAAACTAACAGAACTAAGCCGTTTTTGGTAGTCGTCTGGTATAGATCTCAGTCTGATCCCATCGAATCATTTACACAATTTAAATTTTTTGATCGTGGTGATAAGGAAATAATATTTATTGGAGATACAAATTGTGATATGCTTTTGTTGGAGAACTCCCCTGAAAAAAGCAACGATGAAAGCAATTTGTGCTATTATTTTTTACCAATATACTCGTTTTCAGAAAGCATTTGCAGACCAAGGAAGGCCTTTTATCTAATTCTACTCACACAAAAATCGTGGCAGAATGAGCATAAACACAAAAATATTAGCAATTCATGGCTGCATTGATTTTGAATTATTGCTGATTTCTCAGTAGGTCCACACTGCCACACTTCAGGCGGATCTCCACTTCGACGAATCTGATTGCGCGATTGCGAGACCAATGGTCTGGGCATGCGTAGTTTATTTAAGTGATGATGATTCTCCTGTAATTTGCAATCGCGCGATGATTTTGGGAGTTGAATCAAGTTCAACTTTCTCGCGACTAAGATAAGCGCACCCAATCAAAGCTCTTCCGAGCACATTTGCATATGTCATTATCTCGTTGCCACAATGAAGCAAGCGCTCTTTTCACTGATATGGGAATTGCTTGTGCAACCGCTTGCGTGCGATAGTACAGTTCACGCGACCAGATTAGCCGAAATGGAAACCTGCCTTTAGTAAAAATTACATAAACAAACAAATAACAATTGCCTCATGGCTTTGGAATAAACTTCATATCGTTTGTAAAAGGCCAAACTTTCTCCATATGTTCGTTTGATGGATTGCAAAAGCAAGTGACAGGGGAAAATTTCTTAGACTATGAAATTCTTCAACAGTACAGTAAATCCCCGCATATAAGAATATACTTTTTTGACGGCCAGGAAGCAGGGGTAAATTTTGTAACAATAGCAGCTTTGATTTGTTTACATTTTGCACAACAGCCAATCAGCAAGCTCCATTTTGGAGGACGTGATCAACAACGTCGGGCGTCGCGAGTCGAAGCTGTGAGGAAAACCACTGGAAAACCACCCTCACGACCTTTGCTTGCCGCGAAAATATACTTTTGAGGAACCCTTAGAAAATTTTAATCTGTATTCTCAGATAAATTTCCTAACGAATGCTCTTTGCCCTTCTCTCTGCTGCGCCCAGGTTTTATAAAATAATTTGTTATAACCTTGTCATTTCCACGGCCCTCTCGCTTCCTTTCGGGGGGCTAGGCCCGGCCCAAAGAAGTTAATATTTGCCTCTATGAACGAAAAAACGAAACTCCCATTAGCTAAAAATCAGTTTCAAACTGAAAATTAAGGTTCATATACATTTACAGTACCTCACATAAGTGCTGCACCAACCCAACTTATCCTAAATGGCTTCCAATCGATCCTGTCGACAAAATTTGCACAGGGAAGAAAATCAGCATGTAAGGGTTTCTCTTTTAAGTGTTTCTTGTGGTAGTTTATTGTCAATTCGTCTACCTATTTAAAAGTGAAATGAAACACTTAAGAGAAAAATACAACATTGAGCATGATTTTGGCTGCATAACTGGAGAAACAGACCACAAGACAACGAAGAATTGTTATATTTATCAGCAGAGCAATAAAATTTTGTGTTCATGAAAGCTTGATTCTCCAAATTTTATCGACCAAGATGAAAGTTTTCCTCAACGAATGTCATAAAAGAAGGAAGCAGAAATAAAAATAAATCAGCCTTGGAAGGTAAGTGGATTAATTCGAGTAAGGGGGGATCACATAAATAGGCTCTGTCTGGCCAAACTCAAACTCTAGGTTTTATTTCACCTTCAAGCGAAGTTGGAGAATAACAATGTTGATAATCTTTCCGAATTTATAAATTTAACGGTCTAAGGGTAAACAACTGATCGGACGTATTCCAGCAAGAAAGATGTTTGTTAAATGATAAAATTGAAATTCAAAGTATTCTTACCTTGGAGTCGTTTCCTTTCCTTCCCTTTCCTACTTTCGCTTATTCTTGTAAGATTCATCAAAGGANAATGTCATAAAAGAAGGAAGCAGAAATAAAAATAAATCAGCCTTGGAAGGTAAGTGGATTAATTCGAGTAAGGGGGGATCACATAAATAGGCTCTGTCTGGCCAAACTCAAACTCTAGGTTTTATTTCACCTTCAAGCGAAGTTGGAGAATAACAATGTTGATAATCTTTCCGAATTTATAAATTTAACGGTCTAAGGGTAAACAACTGATCGGACGTATTCCAGCAAGAAAGATGTTTGTTAAATGATAAAATTGAAATTCAAAGTATTCTTACCTTGGAGTCGTTTCCTTTCCTTCCCTTTCCTACTTTCGCTTATTCTTGTAAGATTCATCAAAGGAAACTTTTATCGTAGATTAAGTTAGGAGAATCCAGATTTGAATAACACAACATTTTATCGTCCTTGCTCTGTTATGTAATTATTTCATGGTCTACGGTTTACTTGCCATAATCTTGTTCAATGTTGTCCTAAATTTTTCGTTATTTTATCGAAGTAACCAACTAGTGTTTCATTTCACTCTTAAGTAAGTAGAGAAATTGACAATTAACTACCGCCACAACACTTAAAAGAGAAACCCTTACATGCTGATTTTTCTTCGCTGTGCAAATTTTGTTCACAGGATCGATTGGAAGCCATTTATGATAAGTTGGGCTGGTGGAGCACTTATGTGAGGTACTGAAAATGTATATGAACCTTAATTTTCAGTTTGAAACTGATTTCACCCCACACTACCTTAACAGATTGGCATTTCCAATCCAATATGAAATAAAAACGGATCGTGTAGACCGGGACGAAGCTTTTTTCTTCAGTTAGATGCCCAAGAGCCATATTTTTCCTTTGAAACCCAACAATTAAAGTGATTATGCTTTGCTTCAAAACCTACAACCACGTACAAATTGTTGCTTTCAATGCCTACGATCACTTGTTTTCGTTGAAAATTCGTAGGCTTCTCAAGGGAGTGATATAGCCCTTGGCTTTAGTTTTAGCGGTTTTGTCGAGCCTGTTGACTATTAACCCTAATTTAACCGGGCTTTTTTTGAACTAATATAGCCGGGGGGGGGGGTGCTTTCCACTCCCCCCCTCTATAAGTCGCCTTAGACAAATGGGCAATCATTCAAACCTGGCAAGGGCGTAGTACTAACCATTCTTTACAAATTGGCAGATTTGGGTGTGGCCATCTCATTAGATGACGTCACTATGACGTCATAATGTTGAAAAATGTCAAAATTTATGTTTATCCAGCTAATTCGTTATAAAGACGGGAAAAATATCATATAATTCGTTATTTTTCATCTTATTTCCCGTATTATTCATTCTTAATTGAAAAATAATACCTAAAAGGGTTGTTAGAATTTTATTTTTGAAGAAAAGGACAAATATTGATGAGGTCACAACAACGAAGTGGGTTTTATGACCAAAAATTGATACAAAACTTGCTAAAAATACTTTAACCCTATTTTGGTTGGGAGGGGGGGAAAATTTGCCCCCCTGTTGGTTTTTTAATAATAACTCCAAATTGAGTAAATATTTCTTCTTTAAACTTCGTGACTTTTCCTAAAAACGTCTTAGACACCTAGTGAAAATTTTTTTTTAGTAAAAACTTAATTAGGGGGGGGTAGGGACCAAATTTTTGCAGGGGATGTCTGAAAATTTGAAATTTGAAAAATTATGATTGTTATGTAATCTTCATTTTTTTGAAGAGCTGTGTGGTTCTTTTTCAATAAATTGTCTTTGATTGAAAGGAAGTATATTTCTAATTCAATTTATTCACATAATATAATGTTTACTTGCGCAATATGGATTATCCTACTGTTTGACATTGATTATTTTCACCAAAGTGTTCGCTTGCATTTCTCCTTCGCATACATGTTCACTGTTCCTGCCCAAATGATCAAAGAGAAATTCATCCTCTCGTTGCTGGGTTTAACAACACTCCAAATTGTTATTTTAGTGCCAAAATTTAGGATGTGCGAAATTTGGCTAAATTTGGCAAAATTATGCGATTCTTCTAAATTTTCGCGAAAAAGCTCAAATTGGCTGTCACCAAAAATTGCCGAAAAATTATCAAATTCCGCTATATTTTTGGCGTTAAGGTTCAAAGGCATCCTTCCTCAAAATCAGGACGAAATTTTGCATTTCAGTTAAGAAACAATAATTTTCTGGCTAATTTTGTTGAAACATGCAAAATTTGACAATTTTTGATGACCACAGTCAATATTTGCTGACGTCAGCAACTTCATGGTTCTATTTTTAGCATTATGCATATATTTTTGGAAAGTACTTGTTATGAGCTATATACAGGCCAATTTAGGTATTCATATCTGTTGCCAATCTGCAGTTAGATAGGGGGGTTTTTTTTGCCCCCCCCCCCAACCAAAATAGGGTAGTCAAGATAGCCCAACCACTATAGGGTTAAATGTATTGCAAAACGCAAATCTATGCATTTTCTACAACTTCTGCTGGAAAAAGTTTCAAATTTTGCAGAATTTACCCAAAATGGCGGCACATGTTACGTCATCATTTAAAAATGCTGATGTCAGCAAATTCCATTTTTTTTTATAACAAATGAAAGGTCTTTGTTTGCTGATTCTTTTAAGGTATAATAATCAACATTTGAAACTAATTCTGGTTGTAAAAACATCAAAAACATTGATTTTGTCAATACCATCTACCAAATATGGTATTGTCATCTGTCACGTGACTCCCATTGTTCAAAAATTTTATTGTCAAAATGTAGCTAATAGATAATTAGTAGTTGTCAGAAAGTTAGAGAGTCATAGCTAGTGCCGTTAATAAATGCTCTGCAAAAAACCGAAAGGGGGGTGGAAAACACCCCCCCCGGTTAAATTAGGGTTAAAGTAGACGAAACGGGCGTACGACTAAATACGTCTTCAACTTTTCCACTAGGTGATATTTGTCGTGCTCTACAGCTACCACTACTCCCGAAGTTGCAAATTTACTTTTCTATATGTTCAGGAAGCTTCCTATGAGGTTCAAATCATGCTGCAATTGGCCCCCCTTGACGGGAATCAGCACCGAAATTTTCAACTTTTGATGGAAGGCTTGGTCAGAGTTAGAAATAACGTTTTATCGTATCTTTCAGCTCAGAATATTAACAGTCCCTTTCTCCTGCAATCACTACACTCTCATTCAACTAACATTCAAAATGTTTTGACCTCTACTCACTGTTTGTGAGTACTATCAAGCTAGAACAGTTAGACGATTTTTTTTAGAAGAGCATAAACAACGCAATGAAGCAAGTCTGCCAACTGCAGCATGGGCTGGATAATCTGCAGACTATCATGTTAATCAACAGGTCACAGCCAGGAAAACAGAAGTATTTTGATTTCAAACTCTTATATAGCAGAATTGGAACACGGATAAAAAATATTACTCCATCTTAAGCCAAACCCAAAGCTGAGGGCACATGGATAGAAAATTAAAAATAGTTTTTAGTTCTATGTAATTCCTAGAATGATTCCAAACTCGTAAAGCAGAGAAGGATTTTCTGTGAAATTGAAATTATATGGAAGGTTAACGTACATAACTTTTCATAGCTGAATCGAAGATGAAACGGAACAGGTCTAGGATCTTCAATACGTCATAAAAATTTCCTTTGTACGAATCTGCACGATTCTTTTGGCTGATATGTTTTAAAGACATCAAAGGTAATTTTATCATTTTTGTTAAGAGTTAGATTTACTAAGATTGATAGTCTCTACTTTAAACAACAAAACATCGATGATTTCCCTTGTTTTCTTTATTACAAACGTCATACGCCATTTTGAGAAAACAAATACATTTCTCTGAGTTCTTGCGAAAGACAGTTGTAAAAATAGCCTTAAGTAACGTACTCATCGTAATAAACCAACAAACGCAACATTAGACTATTCTCACCGGACCCGATGCTCGGAATTTAAAATATTTGAGCCCCACAGGTCTAGTTTATGCCAAATAGCCTGTCTTGGGACTAGCCCCAGTCCCCCACAGTTCAAGGGGCATATTTAAACCTTTGCACGAATCAGTTTTAGCCTTCTTCAAGAAACAACTCTATCGTTGAACTCTGGAAATCTTTTCTGAAACGTGCGCTGCCACTGACTGTGCCTAAATGGGCCTAAGCAGATGACGAAGTGATTTTTTGTTTGTTTGTCATCTTATTTCATCATCATCATCATCATCAATAATTTATTTACAGTAGGCAAGAAATAGAATAGCTAATTTACAGCTAATTAAGGCCTACTTTAATACATATTTACAATTTACAATCTAGAAAAAGAAAAAAGAATATTAAAATGGGCAATATATATTACAGGAAAGATACATACTAATTGTCTATCCTGTTAGAAACCCAACTTGCGGGATGTATGTTTTGCAGAGTCTACAGTTGCATTTATTTCCATTCCAACATCTAATTTGTTTTTTAAAAATGGGAAGGGTGTTTGCGTGTTTTATTTCCTGCGGTAAAAACTGCCACAGTTTAATTCCAAGGTAAGTTATGGACTCAACTCCGAAGGAAGTGGTTCGTACCTTTGGGAGTTGAGCGTCATTACCATGCCTCAGATTGTAGCTGATATTTCGCTGCATGAAAATATCCTTCATGAATGGTGGATTTAAACTGCATTTTGTTTTATAAATTTCAGTCATTAGCAACTGTAGGTTTCTTATATGGATTGGCACCGAATTAGTCTGTTCCAACAGAAAACCAAAATCATTCCGGTCATCTTTAAATGCTATGCGTAATGCCCTTTCGTGAACACGATTTATTCTATGATCCAAAGTTCTATCATAAAACATCCAAACAAGCGGACAGTAACTAAAGTGAGATAAGACAAACGCCCTCATCAACTGCTGTAGTTTTTCGGTGTCCATGTATCGTGATATGCGAGCAAGAGCATGGAGTTTTTGGCCGGCCTTTTTACAGAGAGCCTTGACATGTTGTTTGAAAGAAAGTGATTGATCGAAAGTTATACCGAGAAGATTCTCCTCTGTGCTCTCTTTCACACAGGCCTCGCCTATTTTGATTGATATTTCGTTATTTCCTTTTGCACCAAAAATCATTAAGTGGCATTTGTCTTCATTTAGTTTCATAAGATTGTTTGGAAACCATTCAGTTATTTTAAGGGCATCGTTTTCTAAATGCATGATGACATTTTCGATGTTAGGACCACACGCATAAATAGTTGTGTCGTCCGCATAATTACAGATTTCGGTCTCCTCCAGGAACATAAAAAGGTCATTCAGGTATATGTTAAACAAAAGGGGTCCTAAGACTGAACCTTGCGGTACTCCTAGGACGGTTTCTGTCCACGTGCTGAATGAACCGTTGACCTTTACCCTCTGCTTCCTGTCGGTGAGATAGCTATGGATAAACAGCAAGGCAGATCTACTGAAGCCATATGCATTCAATTTTGCAATCAACAATTCATGATTTAGACAATCGAAGGCCTTCGAAAGGTCCGTCAAGACAGCCCCTGCGACGCCTCCGTTGTCCATTGTCTTCTTGCAGGCTTCCACTAGACGTAGAAGTGCATGCTGTGTACCATAGCCCTCTCGAAACCCACAAAGGAGTGAGGACAGGAAACTTTGGACAAAAGGTAGCATTTGATCTTGCACCAATCTTTCATAAATTTTTGATACCGATGGTAAAACTGTGATCGGCCGGTAGTTCTTNGTGCGTGAACGATCTTGTATCGCACATTTCCTGCTTTGCCTTCATCCAAATGTTATATGTTGACTCTGAAAAGTACATCAGATGTCGAGCTTCTCCCCGCTTCGGTCTTCCAAGCTTACTGCCTGTCCCTGGAATGATGCTCTTTCAAACAAAAGCTGGTAACATCAGACAAGCTGCTAGGCGGCAGCCATCTTACTTTCTGATAATCAGAAAGTCAACGTCGGCGCGCAAAGGATCTATCTTGCACAGGCCCCTATAAGACCCGTTCAGCCGTCTATTTTTTGCTGCGGAATATTGTAAGGGTTAAGACCCGTTCAGCAGTCTATTTTGTGCTGTGGGATATCGTTTGAGTTAAGACCAGTTCTGCACTAAATTTTTTGCAGTGGGATATTTGTCAAATTTTAGACCTGTTTTGCAGTTTATTTCTGCTGCGCTATCAAAGAAAATTTGAACCCGTTCAGAAGGCAATTTTGGCTGCGGGATATAGTAATTTAAGATTTGTTTTCTAATAGTAATTTTTTCTGCTGCATTTTGTGATCGTCAATTGGCTTCAAATACTGATTAGTTCAGCAATTTTAAAATGCAGTCAATCAGTTTAAAACGGTGGAAAGATGCAGCATTTATTGTATCAAAGTGATAATTAGATGCTCTTCTAGCTTCGACCTTTCGGGGGTTCAACTAAGAGCCTTTACACTCGGCTAACACTGGGTTCCGTTTAGTCGAAGCTAGGGGGCATCCCCGTCCTGTGCCTTTGCCATCTTTTCCAATTTCTATGACATCTGACTTTTAGACAGCAATTTTAGATAGATATGAGATTTTTTAGACATGATGATAGCAGAGAATCAGAAAAGTATGTACACACTGTGATTATTGTTGCAGCCAATAGGACGGAGAGCCCCCTAGCTCGACTCTTCGGAATCCAAAGTTCGAAAATATGGTGACATGGTTTGATGGTATTGTTTTGCAAGCTATAGTCACGATTGTTCTCTGAAGGGTGTAATCTAAAACTAATGCATTGGAACTAATGTAGTGTATATTGGTAATGCTTAGTTCGACAAGGAAAATAGTGACATAAATAGTACTATATTCTCACGGACCTTCTGCTCTCCTTACCAAATATTTAGATATGGGGAGTGCTTCGGAGACTACTTGTAGTTAGCATAAAGTATGAATTTCCAATAGGTATGATAATGCTAAAAGAAGGGAGAAAAATCCCCAGAAATACCCTCTCCAGCACTCAGAAAATAGGAAGTAGGCTTTTAAAAGGTTCAACGCATCTTTGTCTTGTCTCTTTTATTCTTTGTTAAATGCACTGTTAAAAATTTCCAGATAGCAAATAGCAAATCAGATAGCAGATACCAAATAGATAATGATAAAAGTAGCAAAATGGGATAACTAATTTATTTCTAAAATTTGTACTTAGCAATAACTTGCAATTAAATTATATGTGATCTATTCTTACCGGACCTGATGCTCGGAATTTAAAATATTTGAGCCCCACAGGTCTAGCTTATGCAAATAGCCTGTCTTAGGACTAGCCCCAGTCCCCCACGGTTCAAAGGGCATTTTAAACCTTTGCACGAGTCAGTTTCAGCCTTCTTCAAGAAACAACGAACATCGTTTAACTCGAAATCGACCCACCCTGCTCCCTCAGTGGCAGCGCACGTTAAAAATACTCTCCTTACCGCAACAGAAGTCTCCTTCGCACTCCCCATATCTAAATATTTGGTAAGGAGAGCAGAAGGTCCGTGAGAATATAGTACAATGTAATCTGTGGGAAGAAAACTGTTAACTCCTGTAAAAGAATAACAACCAAATTATGCTGTAACCAGAGAGCAACCAGGGAGCGAACAACGAATTAACCCGAAACCCTGAAAGGAAAGAAAATAAGTTAATAGCTGTAAGCTACGTCACGGTCGTTAAGTCAGTTAGGAAGCCGACTTCATAACAGATTTTAAACTCCGATTTAAGAAATGTTTGTTTTGTTGAATAGTCCCACATCTCCTCTTTACGATGAGGCCATTAGACATCTTATTCTTCCAATTTCTTATTTTGGTGTTAATTCCACGTCTTGATCACAGTGCGTTCCTACCACAGGCCAAATTTGATACAGGTACAGGAAATGCATTTCATTCCTGGAGAACTTATTTCACAACGGGTTATTGTGTTCATATGACGTGGGCTTTAATCGACCATGTACAGCGATGCTGAGTTTCCTGAGCAGAGTTTGCAGGATTAGCAGCTGTCAAGGTATTTTGTCGAAGTAAGTTTATCTGAATTGCTATCTAATGTTTAGGCGCTCCTTTAAATGATATGGAACGTCCCATTTAATTTAAAATTCCCCTCCAATCAACCGTTCCTTCGGGGTTGTTCTCAATGACCCGGCCAGCTAGTGCCCCTATGAGATGAAGAGAAATTAATTTTCCTGACAATTTTGACATATGTTTTTACGGGGTGCAAAATCTTTTGAGAATGGCAGATCAAGAAAAAGAAAGTCTTCTGATATTTTATACGCTGATGAGTGGCAGACGAAAAATCTGCAAAGCAGCCCTCAAGTTTGTAAATCCTTTCAACCAACTGCAGTTTCTTTTAAGCGTTGTCTTATAAAAATAGAAATTGGACACATTGTAAAGATAGCCCTGAGAATATTTACGTTTACTCCCTCCTGTTCATTTCATTCCAGTCAGATTCCTCGATAATCTTGAAACAGAAATTGAACGATCTTATACAAAGCAGCGCAACAATGCATATTTAGTCCACATGCCGGTAATTCTTAACGCTTCTTAACTTGATCTCTTTAAGCAAGCAATGCGCTTTAGGGACTTAGCTTGAAACAATAAAGGAAACAAACAAAGACTGTTTTCCATGATCAAATTCCCTGCTGTGCGGACAATAAAGATAAATGTCATCAGCTTCAAGTTGATTTTATGAGATTCAAAATGAACAACGTTCGCTGTTATTAATTTTCCATGAATTGCATCTCTCAGTGAAAGTATATGACATCGCTTTATCAAAATATGCAATTATTTCATAGAGATCATTTTACATACAGCACCTCTCAATACGTGGATTTATTTCACAACAAGCAACTTTGTATTTCACAGCACTTTTCTAAGATAATTTGTTCAATGCTTCGTATAATACAGACGGTGCTGGTTTTTTTCATTCTTTGATGGTTGTCTAATGTTTCAGTCACCTCAGGAATTCTAGCATTGAAACGAACTCTCATATTAATATTCTAAATATCCAATTATTTTCAATTAATAATATAAGGACTAAATAAATGGCAGAGCAATAGCTCTTTGGAGATTGAAAGAAAACAGAAATTAAAGAGAATTGAAAACTTACTTATTCCCTGTATTTTCTCGATGTATTTGTCATCAACATTTCTGCATGCTGAAATGGAAAACTAAGGGATCGTTGGAAGGATCATTATGTAGTACAAATATGGGTTTTAAAAATGCAAGACATTGTTACGTGATTTGGCATACCAAATGGTAGTTCCTTAGAGGAATTCACATGATTTTTCATTTTCGAAAATGCATTGTCCATTATAATCGACGTTTTTGTATAATGCAAATTTTGTTTCTTCTCCATGACACAAAGAGAATAGTCTTTTGATCACCAGATAAATAATGTCTGTAAACTGTAAACAGTGACTTCAAATGTTGTGTCAGGATTGTGAGCTAGCAGGTTTTGCAAGTGAAAGTGAAAATCATTGCTTGGCGTCCACACATGAAGGAGTTACAAGCACCAGTATTATTCTTCACTAGAAAACCTGCAGTTCGTTTGAGGTAACGACTTAATCTTCGAGTAAATAGTTCTTTTGGTTTAAAATTTGTTATTTTATTTCATTCCTTTCGTAATTCCCGATTTTCTGTGTTATATTCATTCTGATTCCATTTTTAACGTTGTCACTTGGTAACTTGGTAGTATTAGATAAGAACTTTTCAAAAAAGTTCTGATGCAATAAAACTGAATGCAATTTTTGAATTTAAAAACATAACATCACAGCAGCATGCGCAACTTGAATTGGGATTTATGCCCCCACTTCACGCACTTTGCAACCATCTTTCTTAATCATATGTAGTAGCTTAAGTCTCGAGAAATAAACTTTGGTTTTTATTAATCAAGCTTAGCTAACTTGAACTAGGCTCGAGGATCTGTCAGAACGGTATGATTTCTTTACAAATCGAGAGACTTTGCCTGATTTATGGACCAACTCTAAACCTCAACAACAGTATTTTTCATTGCGTTGCCGGTATTAGAGACTGAAAATGCTGGAACAGTTTGCAGATTGTTAGATATTACCTCTTTAGCAACTGTATTCCTAATACAGAGCTTTCATTGGCTAAGAACACCAATCTCAATGATTGTACAGAGCAGCTGTACGCAATAATAATAATGGTTTACAGTGATACGAACAGCTGTCATAAGAAGTGAACAAAGGGGTATTTTGGTCATGCTGATACCGACTAGAAATTACAAAAATCTACAGTATTTAAGCTGAAATCCCAATGACTTTTAATTCAAAATTTCAGGCTCTTTTTCGATGGACTTCGTGCCTTTGAATACAAGAGAGCCTTATAAAATGGAAAGTAGTATTTTATGTTAACCACCGTCTTCAGCCCTATTCTATATGGGGGCAAAAAAGGTCCCCAAGCAAGCTTCCTCTAAGTGATCTTAATCTACAGATGATAAAAGCCTGGAACCTGTTTGAATGTTAATAGAATCTTATAACGTATGGAAGTAACAATAGCCTATGGTCATATAATTGATCTCATATCTATGACAGGCCCACATTTGGAAGGAGGTCGACCCTAGCGATGTGAATTTAGCGCGAATCAATCTGAAAACATTTTAGAAACATAACTCGATAGTAAACTTGAACATAGATACCTTGTATCTTGATATTGATGCTTTGAGAGTTAAAATATTAATTCAAAGGACCAATTTGCCTCGACCTCCAAACCAGAGCTTTGGCGTTTTGGCCTAAACAATTTATTGAAGCAAAGTGAATATATTAACAATAGACTTGAATTTGAAACAGAAGGAGAAAAATTAAAAATTGCACAACAGATATGTCTTAAAAAGTATAATTTACGCAACACTACGAAGTTTACTTTGGAGCTCCCTTGATGATAAGTGTCACGTGAATTATATTTTTTCTATTGCATCTGTTGTGCAGTTTTTAATTTTTCTCCTTTTGTTTCAAATATTTTCAAGGCTATCGTTGACTTATTCGCTGTGCTCCAAGAGTTTGCTTTGGCCAAAACGCCAAGCTCTGGTTTGGAGGTCAAGGCAAAGTGGTCCATTCAAGATTAATATTTCAAATCTCAATGCATCAATATCACCAAACAAGGTATCTATTTTCAAGTTGACTATCGAGGTATGTTTTCAAAATGATTTCGCATTGATTCGCGCTAAAGTTTCATCGTTAAGGTCGACCAAATCGGTATACTTTTTTGGGACACCCGGTGCATGACTCTGATTACCAATTTTTATTACAATAGAATTCCAAAAGAAGGATAACAATAATAACAATAGAATTGTTGGCATTTTTATAAAGAACAATCAATACCCATCACATCTATAGCTTTAAAGTTGTTTATTGACAATGTTTTGCTGAAAAAAACTAAGTTCTTATTAGGACAACAAACCCCTGACGGGGGGGGGGGGGTACTTAGTATATTTGCTGACAGGATGGGCACTTCTTTTCGGGGTATCGTTTTCGCCTCTTTTTTCTAAAGCCGGTTATCGAAAGAAGGCAATTTTGATAAAGCCGGTTGTCAAAAGGGGTATTTTGTTAGAGTAGGTTGTTATTTCAATATTGCACGGTGTATTTCTTACGTTTTGGAGTATACTTTCGCCGTTTTTTCTAAACCCGGGCATCATTTGGAGGGGAAAATTCTAGAGCCGGGTAAAACAATTATATCTTGGAGTGCACACCTCTGTACTAATGAAAGTCAAGTATCTCCGCCGGGCAACAAATGCCAGTAGATATCCATATTTTTGCGTTGCTTGACAACAATTCATGTGACTAATTAGCATAGGTTACTATTTTTAGAATCACAATTTCTTTATAAATATGTGCACCAATTTGCACTGCATAGAAAATTGGGAGGGGAGAGGGTGGCTTTCTCTCCTTAGTGAGAAAGTGGTATTTGATTTACCCACGTAGAAACGGGTTAAGGTGTGGCGTTTCGGATTCGACGGAGTGAGAATCAAGCGACAACAACAGAAGTGTGCTCATTGCTATACCTTCAGTATCAATTCCGAACAGAACTTAGACAATGCAGGAACCCTGATATAAATACTACGAGTGAACAACGATAATGCCATATGTCCTTATTACGCAAGTAATTGAAACGAGATATCATTAGTTCCAAGGTTTATTTCAGCTCTTATTATATTTAGTGTGTCCAGTCATATCATTGCAAAGGGTCTGCTGCTTCTACTGCAGTCCAGTGTGGTAGAAATAATTTGCAAAAGGAACAACTGATTAAAAGTAGGCTCTATTTTCCCGATCGCATAAAATGGTCTTCAGTAGGGAATAAACTTGCTTTTTAATATGCTCCCAAAGAATTAATCCCAAGAAAAGTTTCAAGGGCACTAAAACTGTGTTAATCAACCTAATTTTATAGGCTGGATGCGTAGTAGATATTTCGATCTGTCCGTCATTGACAATAATCAGACAGTTAGTATTGATTTCAAGTTAAATTTCTGTCAGAAAAATTCTTTGATTGATTTTATAAAGCAGGTACACATGGGTGCTGGAGCGAACAACATCTGGAATATTTTCCCTTAGACAATATCATATCATATCATATCATATCATATCATATCATATCATATCATATCATATCATATCATATCATATCATATCATATCATATCATATCATATCATATCATATCATATCATATCATATCATATCATATCATATCATATCATATCATATCATATCATATCATATCATATCATATCATATCATATCATATCATATCATATCATATCATATCATATCATATCATATCATATCATATCATATCATATCATATCATATCATATCATATCATATCATATCATATCATATCATATCATATCATATCATATCATATCATATCATATTATATTATATTAAATTATATTATATTATATTATATTATATTATATTATATTATATTATATTATATTATATTATATTATTATTATATTATTATTATGTACACAATATCGAGCGCGCTGGATTCCTATATTTCTGCAGCAAAGAATTTCACTCTTTGATTGACGTTTCTTCGGAGTTAGCCAATCAAATCAGTTGAAAATGTAGGCCGCGTGACAATTTGCACCTAGCGGAAATCCAAGTTAACTTATGTAATACAACGTTAACAAGATTTACCACGTGTTGTTACAATTTGTAAGACTGAGGTGGGATATTTAGCATAAAAGTATAATCTTATTATTGACANTGAACAATAAACTATTATATAGATTTGCAAAAATTAAAATAATTACTACTGTTTTCACTGTAATTCGTGAGTGTCGACGCAAATAGCTGGTTCATTGCACATATGACGTAAATACTCGACAATGCATAGGATCTGGAAATAGCTACGTCTAACAATTCCGATGTCAGACAATATCTGGCCTCTGAATGCTTCTATTGAAACTGACCGATGTATTTCCTATTGTCCTAACGCGAATCACAATACATTTCGCAAGGAACATGCAGCAACTCGACCGTAGCCACGATACTCACATGGACTCGCGTAGGAAAATAAATCGATATTAAATTCAAAATAATGTTTAGAAGCTAAGTGATACACGCAAACAGTGACAGGGATGTCAAGCTCTATGTTAGGATTGAAATATAGACCATTAACGGTTGCATTTAGAATTTTAGGGTCAAAATCTCGACGAAACTCACTTTGTCGACTAATAAACAACTGAACTGATCTTTTAAAATGTTAAAAACTGAGTATCGTTGACTTTTTCTATTGTCGTGGGCCGAATATAGGCAATTGCTGCCTGGATAAAAGAGAAATGTGTTTTAGGTCTCTTCTTTTGCATGTAAAAAATCTAAACTCCTAGAATACTATGCTGCAATGAATATTACGGCTGTTTTCACTCGCACTGCTCAAGTGAGTTTCGTGAGTTTCGTGGGCCTAAATCAGATTTCACAATGGCGTAATCTATGTAAATAGTTGCGGGCTTAATTTATATCTGTTCCTTTGGCAGGAATAGCTTCACCAACATATGAATGGAAACATTTATGGCCTAAATTCACAGGGAGCCTTTTTGTTGAAAATGGGACCCGGCCAATAATCGAGCCTTCTCCCTATGAAAATTGCCCGTATTTCCAGTGGACCCTTTCTGATCACTGTTTTAACCCTATCAAGCCTAGGGGGGGGGCTAAATCAGCCCCCCCCTAGCAGCTTTTCTGCTGTATATCCGTACTAACTGCACTTACCACTCTGTAACTTTCTGACTTTTACTTTTTATCCTTCTTACACTCAAAAATATATTTTTTAGAAAAATGAAATTCATTCCAGGGGGTAAACAGAATTAATTTTCCAAAGAAGTCAACCGCAAATTTTGAATAAACCCTAATAAAATCTACAGGAAACTTTGGAAAATGATGCAAAGCTAGGAATATGACTTATTTTTAATGCTCTATGAAACTGACTACTTATTTTGAAATTTGGATGTGTAAATCTCCGTATTTATGCAATGCGCCTGCGCACATTCTTTGAATTTTTGTGTGATGATGTCATCATTTTTTAATAAATTTTGTTTACAAAGCAAATGCAATTTGACCATAGAATACATAAAAAGTGGACTGATATCCTTACTGTTTTTCGTTTTCTTGTAATCAGCGATTGAAAATATTTAGTACTGAACCCTTATGATTTTGAAAATGTAACATTGTGACGTCACGAGCAGGTCACGTGAGATATCTAAAAATAGATTTCATTTTTGGGTTCATCTCATGATGTACTATACACATGCCAAGTTTCATGGCTCTATCTTGTACAGAATAGAAATAAAATAGGGGGGCCGAATCAGCCCCCCTCCCTAGTCTTCCTAGAGTATCAAATACCCTAGGCTTGATAGGGTTAAGGTTACGATGTANCCTAAAATTACAGGTAGCCTTTTGCTGAAAATGGGCCCCGGCCAATAATCGAGTCTTCACCCTATGAAATTTGCCCGTATTTACAGTGGACCCTTTCTGATCAATGTTTTAAGGTTACAATGTAACTGCTAATGGTATGCCTATATTATTTGGAAAATATTAGCTGATTAAAGCAAATTTTGAGAGTGCCTTGCCGCTTTCGTACATACGCACTGACGCTCGCTGTTTTCAAGAAAAATCATCAAATTTCACCAAAGTTTCAAATGCCTTCTTTGGACCAGAAAAAAAATTAAAACCACACACAAGCCTTTATTCAACAGAGCTCTTGCCTTTCACCAAATCCCAGGAAAAATTTAAACATGCAAGCAAATGACATCAATTTAGCGTTATACCATTTTTTAGCAGATAACTGAAAAAAAATATAGCGCAAAAGATGAACTGAAGATATTGAAGATAATCTCTGAAGATATTGTTCCTCTTCTTCATCGTTCACTATATACTAACAATAATATATATATGTAAGTATTCAAAACCTAAAGGGTTGATCTTCCTAGGGTTCGTGCTTTAATTTTCAGTAAGGTAGATGAAAACGTCCAGACGCCAAAAACCCCACAACATCCCGAAAGGCGGCACCCCACAAGCCTCAACCCGGTCCAAAACAGACTAAATCATGACAGGGCAACACCCCAAAAACACCGCGAGATGCCAGGGACCAAAACGCAACCATCCACCTCAACTTCTAAGGAATGTTCTGACTTTAAGCCGTTTAGAAAGGGTAAGTCTCTGTGCTGTTGTGGGATCTGGTTAAATGCCGAGGCTCCTGTGAATTCGAAACTATTTTTGATTAATTCCAATCGAGGTTTAGGCAGATGGAGATTTTGGCTTTCCTTGTAGAGTAGCTCGAAATCTGGGACCTCAGTTTATTTGCATTTATTTTGCAAATTTAAAAATGTGAAATTCTGCTTAACAAAGATGAAAATGCTATCTTTGGTAGACAATACGAAAAACATTATTCCTTTAAACCTATTCTACATGGGTAAATCAAGTCTACTTTTTCATGGGGGAGGGGGCAAAAAAGGCCCCCCCAGATTTTCTCAGCAACCGAGATGTCTACGGCAACCCAAATTGGTACACATAATCACCAAGCAATTTTGATTCTAAAAATAGCATTATATGCTAATTAGCCACATGACCTGTTGCTTGGCAACGCAAACAATGGAAAATTGCTGATTTTGGTTCTCCTCCTAAAAACTTACATTTTTCAGAGGCAAATTGTTAATTAACAATTTTGAAGCTATCTATATGATAGATATTGATTGTTCTTTATAAAAACTGCCAAAAATTATATTTTTTGAATTCTATTGTTATAAAAACTGTCAATCAAAGTCATACATGATACCTCAGCAAATTTGCTGATGCCATATTGGCATTTGTGACTAAATTTCAGTCATATAAACTAAAGGAAATTGATCTTGGATTGTTAATTGATCAATTTAAATCATAATATACTAATTATTTCATATGTTTATCATAAATATGACGTCATATGTAAGTATGACGTCATATATCTAAAATTTTGCTGATTTCAGCAAAACACAAACATTTTTATATCAAATGAAAGTAGACTTCAAGGCAAATTGATTGGTACCAATTTCATTGAACTCAGATGTGTATTGAAAATGTTATGCACGTTTTAATGGTTTTCCTTGAGACCTCTCTTCAAATATGGGCATGCCATAGTCACGTGACCAATTATATGACAATGACTTATTGTTTATTTGATATAATGTTAAATTTTGTTAAAATTCAAAAGGTTCTAGTCTTTTATCAAGTGTAGGTTATGAGCAATTAGAGGAAGTTTGCTTGGGGGGGGGGCTTTTTTGCCTCCCCCCATGTAGATTAGGGTTAAAAAGCTGTAAAAACTTTGCGTAAAGCTAATGTAGCATATATAGTTTTCTCTATAATATGCAAATATACTTATCTCTAGGTTGTTACTGTCCAAGGATATTTAGTTTTAACATAGTGGCTGAGGTTTCATAACTGACTTAACTATGTGGAATAGCTTGAGTTATGTATCTAGGAGATTTAGGATGTTTGAGGTTGAGCTAAATTTACTTTGCCATAACTTGATTATTTAAGAAGAATATATAAGTGTCCTCTACGGACCACGCTTGTTCAGCAAGAAGACTGTCTTATTAAGTTTCCTTAAATCATATTTTTTGAAAGGATAAAGTCTATTCAACATTGACAAACTTTCAAAATCCTTTGCTGCTATATTTTTTCAGACTGCGCCATGCATAGTTTAGGTTATTCACTATAAAATTCAAAAGTATAGTCTGACTCAAATTAGATGTCACCTCAAAATGCCCGCTAATAATAGCAACTGAAGTGGTTTGCATGAGTAAATTTTGTGTTATCGCAACTTCCCATTTGACATCTAACTTGAGTCAGACTTTAGCTGTCTCATTCGATGAGCTCCTTAAAAACTGTCAAATTAAGATCAACAGTATTGAGCATAATAGCTTTCATCTTTGATTTGCGCACCGGGTTTAAAGATGCCACGTGTTAGAAAAGCTTCAATTCTTTATAATTGTCATTGTTTTTTGCGTCCAGCTTGTCTTGTAGAGACGATTTCTATATATCTACATTGCAATTTTGAGATTCAGGATTGGTTTACTGTGTGTTTATTCTTGCGACTGACTTGGAATTCCTCTATGTTCTAACGTAATAAAAGAATATCAGTAAATACGTTTAGCGATCTATTTATAAAACTCGTTCTCGTGTTCTTTGTCGAGAGTTTCTGCTTTACTCAAGGCCCCTTAACAGAGAAATCCGCTCTTGTATTTGAATAGTTCCGATAGGATTTAAGTTGGACACTAATAGAATCCACCAGCTTAATGTGATAAGCAATAATGTCATGAAGAAGTTGAGGATTTCAATATTGAAATCGATTGTGATCACATTTATAGATTAACCCGATGACTGCAACTGAGGATACTTTGCCATAGTAAAGTGGATTAATTCGCGCGAGTATTTGCTGAAATCGCCATTGAGCGATTTTGCAAATAAAGACAGCTGCTTCTGAGGAGTGCTTGCAGGTCTAATAATTTCATCACCGGCATGATTATCGACGACCGTCCGTGACTTGTTTATCAGTTGTATGTTTAAAGTTGTGCCTCTGCACTCGAGAGAAAAGAGAGAACGTTACCTGAATTGAAATCGTAACAAAAGCAGCAAAACTAGCCATAGAAATAACTCTTTAATATTTATCTTGCAGATAGCATATCATTGCATTTACATGGATTGCAAGGCTGATGATCAGCGCTCTCCGTTGGTGGTAATCTGGGAAATACTCAATTTGCACTGAAGATTTTCAGTAAGTGGAGCATCTCTGCAAGCTGTGCGATTACAAACTGTCGAAGGTCGACTGGTACGCAGTTGAAAGGCATTTGCAGCAAGTGAAACGAGAAAAGATCTTCCTTTTTGAAGTCCAATAGTGATAAGAGAAATATTGCTATCTTTAGTTTGTGCTACATACTTGCTAGTTAACCTGAAGTGCTGAAGTGAGAAGAATTTCGAGTTGCTTTTTGTTTTATTGATAACAGTCAAAGTGACAGTACAAGAACAAATTGATAATTTTAATAATAGCTCCTCTTGACTTGATTGCCAAATAGAGAATTTCAAATTAGATAATTTCAATATCAAAGCTGCTCTTGATCAACCATGCCTCTTAATCGTGAAGAATTGAAAAAAACAAGGGACAACTCTCTTAATTCAAGTGCTGTTCTATATTCAAGGCCACGTGAAGTGCGGATCGACTATGCACCAGTTAAAAAAGGAAGAGATGGTAGAAGAGATTCCAGAACATCACATATATCTCACGCAAGCTCAATGCTCCAAGGCTATGGATGTCAATGTCCACCTGCTCTGAAACACTTTGCTAAGTATATCTGGATACTTATATTATTAGTCTACATCTTTGTCATGCCTTATTTGATATCAAAACTTTACATGAAGGTGAAGTCAAGTAATCAGAAATTAGCAACACTGGAAGGGCTATTACAAAATCATCTTAGGGCAAAGACTATCACTCCAAGAGAAGTCAAGCAACTTAAAAAACCTGAAGGGGTACCTTCTCACATGAATGATAAAGTTCATGAATATAAAGAGACGACTAAAGCACGACAGGACATTCAGAGAAGGATTGCTCAGTTGGAAAAAAGGTAAGCTTCCTAATGAAGTTGTCGCTTATAATGGCTGGTCATTCTTAACTTCACATCTTTTATTCAGTATTGTTTGGCTTTGAAATGAACACATTAACGGATATTTCAGTGGATCAACTAAACTCACTGAATAAAATCATAATCTTTGCTTTTAATATGTTGGGCAATGGTTCTCTACAGATGGAAAAGTAGCCGTGTCTTAGTGATTTATTTTGAATTGGTTGATGAATGAAGCATTATATGTTTGTCATTGTCATCGTGCGTCACTATAGAATCTCAGTACTGTAAAGCCGTAGATTAATCAGCCTCTTAGAACAATCACTTTTTCATGGAATAAAATGAAATAGCAAGTTTCCATTTGCTTGCTTGATTAATATTCTTCTTTGCAAATTCTTCGAAACTGAGTAGTTTCATATTCTTAGGCCACTGGAACAGTGGCACTTGTAGGAAACTCGTCTGTAAAAAACATAGCAATATCCTGATGTTAATCTGTAGATTCATATCCAAGCGAAATCGACGAACTGTAAAACGGACATGCCTTACTTTCTTGCTGACAGGCTTTTTTTTCTAAAAAAGCTGCGGAATAGTAAAAATTACCTAACTTGCTGGCATGTACAAAGATAGATGCCGCAGATAAAACACAAAGTTGCAAAGTCGGTAAAGAATAGATGATCCTGATTTGTATAATTATTTATATATTCATGGTTGTCAGTCAAAATATTTTGCGTTGATTATAGAACAAAATGCTTGCTGGCAAGTTTTCAAACTTTAGACCATCACAAAAAGTTTTGGAGTTTCCCGTTACTTATTGATGATTCATATTTGGGTCTGAAAATTGACCGGCAATCCATAATTCTATGACAATCAAACTTGAAGGGGTGTGTCAGCCCATATTAAGAGGACACGCTCAAAGGAAACTATTTTTCACATTTTTAAACTTTTGGCACCAGGCCTATGCATTCGAACGAAAAAATACTAAGGAACTTTTGACCTTTGAACTTCAAATTGCTTTTATCGGATGCTTTAGGTTCCTCAAATGTTGCAAAGACTGTCTAATTGTATAAATTCTTATTGAATATTGGATAAAAATTATATCTCTTGAGCTCATTTACACTATAATTGCATGTAGAAATTAAATTACGATTTCATAGTTGCTGAAGTGTATTAGCTGCTTGAGAAGAAGAGAATAGGCGAAAGATGGGTTTCCCATTTGAAAAAGTAGGCTTTTCGCCGAAAAAGTAGGTTTTTCATCGAAAAAGGGGGCTTTTCAACAGAAGAACCTGGTTTTTCGCCGACAAAGTAGGTTTTACATCGAAAAAGTGGGTTTTTCAACTGAAATACATGGTTTCTCTAACATAAAGTAGGCTTTACATTGAAAAAGTGGGTTTTTCACCTGAAATGCCTGGTTTCTCCCCGAAAAAGTAGGTTTTTCATTTGAAAAAATAGGTTTCTTCCCGAAAAAATAAGTTTTCATTTGAAAAAGTTGGATTTTCATAATAAACAGGTTTTTCTCTAATATCTATCTTTTCTGTCGAATAACCATGTTTTGTCAATGACATATCTAAGGGGCCTATCGTAAACACGAGTCAAAAAGGACGGATATGGCAAGGAATTCGTACTGCTAAGTTTGCTCTTTGCTCGCAGTTACATTGCACCTTTGCCAGTTAGGCAAGAGAGAATATCTCTACCATATACAGACTCAGTTTTATACATCATATATTGGAAATTATCATCGTCATTGAGACAGTTGCTTGCATCCATTTTGAGATATGAAATTTGTGAAACCTTTCCACTTACTGACATTGCAAGAACGGGTGGGGGGAGGGGAACTTTCTACAGTTCATGTAATTTTGAAACGCTGAGGTTTCTAAACATTTTTGATTGCAAAACAACTGTACTGTAATTTTTTTGTATTCTCGATCATTCAATCATTTGTGTTGAAAAGAATATAAATTTGAAATATTCCAATATTGCAGATGTGCTTTACTGGACCTTTTGTAGTTTCTTGCATATACCGGTCTTTCGAAAACCAAGTTCTTCTTGTAAAAAAGTGTGTTCTTCGTCGTGTGGGTTTTTTCGAAAAAGTGGTTTATTCCGAAAAACCTACTTTTTCAAGCGAGAAACCCAGTTTTTCGCCGAAAACCTACATTTTCAAGCTAGAAACCCAGTTTTTCGCCGAAAAACCTACTTTTTAAAGTGAGAAACCCCGTTTTCCTCCGAAAACCCTACTTTTCATATGAAAAACCCACTTTTTCAACTGAAATAGACGTATTGTGACTTTTCCTAAAATGATTCTAGTTATTTCTATGATGATCACAGATCATCGAGCATACCACCATTCCATAACTCTCGATGAGAGCTTTCAGATAATGTATAGTTTTATTCATTTTGTTTATGACTTCATCAACTTAAAATTAAAATTTAATTACGTCATCAAAGTTTATGACGTCATATAACTAATAATAAATGTCATAGAAATATTTTATTGTCAAATTTTGTTCTCTCGACAGTTTTAAATGATTTTAAGGCACTTCTGAGTATTTGCATTAGTAATTAAAGCTTTCAATAAAACAATGAGAAATGTGTGTAACAAAATAATGACTAAATGAAATAAATAAATAATAAGTTAAACAGATATTGTCGATTTTTACTCTTTGGTGGTTAGTGATGCATTCTAGAGCCATTATTAAAGGAAATACCAAATAATAATTTAAATATTGCCAATATTGCCAATAGTTAGAAAATCGTACCAAGTCTCGCCCTCATATCTGCTTTTAAACGGAGTTATGTATTAATAGCCCGGTATTAATAGGGTTAACCCTATTTCACATGGGGGCATTTCCCCACACCCCAACAAACTTGGCTATATTGCGCCTAAAGGGAACAAGATATGACAACCAAACCATAGTGACTTTTAATCAAATTTGGTCGCCAAATATATTTTCAATACATCATTGGTCTAAAGTTGATCACGTGACTAAACAGCACCATACTTGGAGAGTGGTAAAAAAGGAAGATAAAATTTCCATAAAATTTTATATCTGAATTACTTGAAGCATGTATATTTCGATTCACCATAATGAGAGCTTTCATTTGATATATACATTTTCCATATTTGCTTACATCAGCGAAATTTAATATCTATGACGTCTTTACATTGATGACGTCATTTTTTGAAATAACTAAGTGTATAAATTGAAAACTTTGAAGCAAATTAGCTTTATCTTACTTGTTTCATTCATTTGTAGTCTATATGGATTCGAAAAAGGAGGACAGCTATGAAAAAACTGCAATCCCATCCGTTGAACAAAGAGATAATTAAATGATAATTTTTCTAAAAATAGACACTTAAAATTGCTTCGAAGTATATATTTTAATTTTACATTTTTTTCCTACTAATTAACACCATTTTCATTAAAATCGGTTCATTAATTGATTAAATAGAATTTTTCTTGTTAAGAAGCTATAAATTTGCCAATTTTGCTCTGTTTTTGGTTGCCTTGCAACGAATCACGTGATTCATAAATTACCACTGTTATATTTGAAAATCTAACTGTCTAAAGAACAATAGAGTAAAGTCTGAATGTTATATCTTTTGTACTTTCAAAGAAAAAGAGGGGGCCAAAAACATCCCCCCATGCCAAAACATAAAAAATACCCCATGTGATATAGGGTTAAGAAATTATTTAAATTTATTTCCACTTGTTCTTTATATTTCAACTAGGCCCGCTCGGCACGGCTGCGCCGCGCCTCCTCGTTCCTTTTAGCTTCGCTGTCGTTTGTCTAAGTAGCAGTACTTAAGTAAAAACTCATATCTGCACATAGTGTCCTCAGCTGCCGTAATCGCCTTAATTGCCGTAGTGGCCTTACAGTTGCCTTTAATGGCCTTAAAATAACCAGTATGGAAATGAGGCCCCATATCATAAAGGGGTAAGTTTTCGGTAAGTCATGGGTGCCTTTTGGTAAGTTGTTTTAGTTGAGTTGATCTAGTTGCCTTTCTTTCCTTAGTGGACTTAGTTGCTATAATAGTCATAGTGGGCTTTCTTTCCATAGTGGCCTTAGATTCCTTAGTACCGCTTAGTTGCCCTAGCTAGCTACCCTAGTTGTTGTGGTTGCCTTAGTTGGTTAAGTTGCCCCAGTGGCCTTGTTTCTGGTTCCCGGGTCCTGGTTTTCTGGCTTTGCCGCGCCTCCGCGTTCCTTTTAGCTTCGCTTTAGTTTGTCTAAGTAACAGTACTTAGGTATAAATTCTTATCTGCACATAGTGTCCTCAGTTGCCGTAACGGCCTTAGTTGCCATAGTGGCCTTATAAATGGCCTTAGAATAACCAATAGGGATATGGCCCCCATATCATCAGGGGGTGAGTTTTTGGTAAGTCGTGGGTGCCTTTTGGTAATTTGTGTTGGTTGAGTTGATCTAGTTAACTTTTTTCCCTTAGTGGACTTAGTTGCTATAATAGCCTTAGTGGGCTTTCTTTCCATAGTGGCCTTAGATTCCTTAGTACCCCTTAGTTGCCCTAGCTAGCTACCCTAGTTGTTGTGGTTGCCTTAGTTGGTTAAGTTGCCCCAGTGGCCTTGTTTCTGGTTCCCGGGTTCTGGTTTTCTTTTTAGCAGCAGTGCAAGGGTTGAATCTCCCTCTGAGGGAGCATAGCAATAACCAGTATGGAAATGAGCCCCCATATCACCAGGAGGTGATTTTTTGGTAAATTGGCAAGGTGGCACATGACGGAAAAGAACTTAGGGAGGTACGAAGTCACATGGTGGAAGAATGGCATGGTACCAAGTCATGTGACCTATATTGGCAACTTGGCAGGAAAGTGACGTGAGATGGGGGCTAGGCACGTGACTGCTCCCAACACATATTACTGTTATCAACACACATCTTCGTTAGTAATTAAGTTATATACCCTTTACTTGGTGTCACCCCTGTAATGTGGGATTATCATTAAGGGAGCCCCCTGAGAACCCTTTTGCAGCATCATATTCTCCGAAAGAGCACCGCTGTTGAGGAGAATGTCTCACGTGGCATGGGTGTGGTCACCTAGCTGCACCCAATAGATGGTAGCAATCGCATGTTAGGATCATGCACCCATCCACCGTACCACCTCACCCATAGGCTGGGATGGGGCTCATTTGCATAATGATTACTGGTAAAGGTCCTTCGCACAGGGAGATTTAACCCTCGTTGTGCTGCTTCATCGAGGCAAGTAAGGCAAGAACAAATACACAATTCAGTGTCCAGATGTACTTGATCACTCATCCAATTGGTTTAGATAATTCTTTCTCCATCGAAATTTCTTCATTGACTTCTCTCTCTCGTCGCAGTTTCTCCTAAATTGTTCCCATTCCGCCCACTCCAAATCCTTTTCCCTTCTATTCTTGCTCTCTTGTTCTCTTCCCAATCCTTTCTACAGACTTGACGCTTCCACATTTCCAGCTCTTTCATTCTCCATGCAATTTCTTGCTCTTTTCCTTGATTTCCCACTCCCGCCTCCCCTATTCTTCTGGAAATTCATTCGCTACAACTGTTTTGATCTCCCGTTACCTCTCTTCCCATCTCCTCACTTCTCAGCCTTTCTTTCACGCCGGGTTTTCTCTCCCCTCTTTACGTTTTACAAGCCTACTATTATAGGGCTCTCATCTACTTTTCTTGATGTCAAAGCGTCCTCCCTCTTTTTTTGTCCCCAAAATATCAGTTGCAACTCTTCTTTTCCTCGCATCAGTCGATCCAGCAGCATCTTCCTTTTTTTGCCTTTCCTTCCAACACCATCTAAAATGAATTTGACAAATTTGACAAAAACTGTACTCTAAATAAGGAACAACATTACATTGACATAAAAAAAGAAACAAATACAAACATTCAATTTCCCCTATAATTTCTGAGAATTGCAATGAAGGCAATTAAAATATTAAAACCACTTACCTTCCTTATTGCACTCTACTTTGTGAAGACCTTTTCCCTTCCCTTCATCTGCAACTTCCACTTTCCCCGTCTCCTTCTTGTTAACCACTTCCTTTTCAATTCAAAAAATTGAAATGTCCATTCTACTCATCATATTTCCCATCTTCTGCACAATCTATACTTATTTAAGAAAAACATTGGCATCCAACAGTTTCCCATACCCAAATACTTTCGTAAGCCTTCCTTTGCAACTATTACCTCAAATATAATATTTCCCTTCTCCATGCTTTTTATTAAGTATACAATCTACCTTTTTTTATTAAACATGTCACTTGCATAGACTCAATACATGTCATAGTTTCGCTCTTTGAATGAACTGATAACGCTACAACTACGACTCATTTCCCTACGCTTCCAGAAACGGATTTAGCCTCTAACTGATTCAGCATGGCTTAAATCACCTGCTATTTTTTTCTCAAAACCACCGAGCCTAAAACCCCACAAAAGACAGTTTTCCTGAGCTGCTGCACCATAAAATGAGCGATCAGTACTTAGATGAATGTTTCTTCTAGCCATAATTGCAAAAACTTTCTTCCTCTAAGCCATTTTCTGTTCGTTTGTAGATGCAAAAGATCTAGTAAATACGCTCGCATCATTCGAGATTTTTGTTTGCTTCCGCCGTTTCAGCAGATCAATCGAACGGTCTTTGTTGGCATTTGGCGGGAAGTCAAATTCAAAGAAGGATTAGCCAATGAGAGTGCGGTTACTCAAATCCTGCATTCTGATCGTAAAGGAAAAGAAAGCATATGCCGATTGAAATTTTTGACCACTTTTACAGCTCTAAGGAAATAAGGCCCACACTGCAGCGACAACAACAACAGCAATTCAATGATATGATATGAGCGTAAGTTGAGGGTCTTATGCAGTGAGGCTATCACGTGCCATGTGAATCAAGGAGTTTGATTGGTCAAGAAGTGTCCAAACTTTGTCCAAACTTTTGTATTTAACCAATCAGACTCGTGGATTTCGTGGGCACCTGATTGCTTCGCGGGGAGCCCCTCAAGCAAAGCCCTCAAGCAACGTCCCTCTCTAAACACTTATTCGCGCAAATCACTTCCTCTTCATCAGTAAACGATTTAGTCGGCCCTAGTTCCTCTTCCTTTCAAGGCAAACATCTTGTATCAATTTATTACAAATTACGTGCTTTTTCTCATTTACACCGATAACCCTGAATGTCATGCAAGTACAGTTCATTTCTTATTTCTCGAACATCTCAAGGGCGCAACATGATATGTAATTCATTCCCATCTAAGATTTTGCGTCCTTGTTCCTCCCAGTAAAGAAACTCCAGGCTTCCCACCTAAATACTGCTGTTCATGTTATTAATAACGACTCACATTTTGTGAATCAACAGCATTAACAAACATACTATCTATATTATCTCATATTTATCGTGTCTTAGTTGGTTTAGTTGCCCCAGTAGCCTTGTTCTTGTTCCCGGGCTCTGGTTGTCTTTTTAGACTCACATTTTGTAAATCAACAGCATTCACAAACATATTATCTATATTATCCCATATTTATCGTGCCTTAGTTGGTTTAGTTGCCCCAGTAGCCTTGTTCTTGTTCCTGGGTTCTGTTTGTCTTTTTAGACTCACATTTTGTGAATCAACAGCATTAACAAACATACTATCTATATTATCTCATATTTATCGTGTCTTAGTTGGTTTAGTTGCCCCAGTAGCTTTGTTCTTGTTCCCGGGCTCTGGTTGTCTTTTTAGACTCACATTTTGTAAATCAACAGCATTCACAAACATATTATCTATATTATCCCATATTTATCGTGCCTTAGTTGGTTTAGTTGCCCCAGTAGCCTTGTTCTTGTTCCTGGGTTCTGTTTGTCTTTTTAGCAGCAGTGTAAGGGTTTAATCTTCCTCTGCGAAGGAGCTTTAGCAATAACCAGTATGGAAATGGCCCCTATATCATCAGGGGTTGATGTTGTGGTAAGTTGGCAAGGTGCCTAATGACGTCGCAAAACTTGGCAAGGTGCCAAGTCACATGGTGGAAAACTGGCATGGTGCCAAGTCATCTGACATACATTGGCAACTTGCCAGGTAAGTCGCGTAACATGGGGGCTAGGCACGTGACTGCCCCCAACATATAGTAGCATTATCATCCCACATCTTCCTTAGTAATTAACTTATATACCCTTTGTTTGGTGTCACCCCTGTAATGTAGAATTTTAATTCAGGGAGCCCCCGTGAGGACCCCTTTGCAGCATCATATTCTCCGCAAGAGCACCATTGTGGAGGAGAAAATCTCCCGTGACATGGGTGTGGGCACGTGATTGCCCCCAATAGGTGATAGCAATCGCAGGTTAGGATCATGCACCCCTCCCACATGCCACCTCACCCATACGCTGGGATTGATCATTAGAGAGTTATGTGAAGGAGGATACCATTGGCACAAGCCTGCCCCTGCGAAGGTGGATATGGATGTGACGTTTTGGTTGTTTACATCTAGCATTGACAATCCTCATGGATTGTTCGTTGATAACCCTTGATAGCACCATTAAGTGTCGTTAAGTGCCTTTAGTTGTCCTTAGCGAATTTTATGGATGGGAACTGTCACTCAACAAACAATCACCTGCCGAAATAGGCTGCCAAGAAATTCCACCCGCTCATACCCCAGGAGCAGGAGGTGACCCCAAGATATCGAATGCTGATGATGCATATAGATTTCCCCCTTGATTTTTCGAGACGAAGAGCGAGCTTCAGGGGACACGGGAAGGTGGAGGAATATTTGTGGCAGAAAGACAAATTCAGCCTTTGATGTGACCGCTCATGCGTTAGTAATATAGATGCTTTAGTACTCAAAGCTCTAAATCGTTACCTAACGAGACACATGTTTTAAGAAATAAATTAAATTCGATGTATTACACGTGAATAAAATAAGATATAGGAGTGTGCAAAATACTTAAACAAGTTTCATTGAACGGGGGACAGGAGCTACTATATCCAGTGGTTATTAAAGTTCATGGCGGTGGTTTCGGACACCAAGTACATCACTTTAGGGAGGACTGAATATAATTCAGATTTGTGATGCAAGTTTAATTTTCAAATTTCTTGCTTAACCTTATTCAGCCCTGGTAAAATTGTTACTACTTTGGTCCGAGGGGGGGCTATTTTGGCCCCCCCTGTCTATTTCAGAAACGAGAAATAATATGAATATGACACTTAGCACAATGCATTAAGGACCAAAGGAGAATCTAAAAATAGCAACAATTAGTAACTTGTCACGTGATTCGTTGCTAGGCAGCCAAATACAATAGCAAAATCAAGCACAACATGCGACTGTTCTTAAATGCCAGATATTTAATGATTTGTTAGAGATATGTAGCTAATAATGCTGCAAAAGTGATGGCCATGAGTCTATAAAAACACTTTAATTGATAATTTGAATTTTGAAAATTGCATCTGCTAATTATGACTAATTAGGTCCTACTTACGGACGCTAAATAGAATGGAGACAATAGTTACAGTGATATATTATACTTTATGATTTCTAATCAATTAAATTAGACATCTCAATTCATGATCACACCATTTTGAGCAACTTTTCATGAATAATATACTAATCCATTCAAAATATGACGTCATCAAGTTGTATGACGTCATATATATTAAAACTTGCTGATGTAAGCAGATAATAACAAACTATATATCAAATGAGAGCACTCTTCAAGATGAATCGAATGGTATATATAACTTTGCATTTTATGCTACTGGGGAGAAAATAATAGAGGGTTTACGACTTTCTTTGTGACCGGTCTCCAAAAAAGGGCATGCAGAGGTCATGTGACTCAACAATAGACAATGAAAAGTTGATAACTAATGTAGCCTATTAAATTTTGATAAAAGCCAAGAAGTTTCAAAGTCACATCTTTCATGGCTAAGATTCTATTAAAAAAAGTTTGATAGGGGGGCCATAATAGCCCCCCCGGGGCTGAATAGGGTTGACCCTATCTGGACCGCAGGTGAAAAGATGATTCTCTTCCCTGCTATTTATTTCTGTTAAATCCTGTGCTTTTTTGTTTCTGTGATGTTTCCTAAATATATCATCTTTACCCCAACTTTGATCAAAATATCTTATTTCATTTTGGAAATATAACTATTTTCTCAGATGGTAGTTTTCAAATTACGGTCAAACCCTTATAATTTCAAACTAACATAGATATTGACAGAAGCAAGACAAAGAAACCAAATTTTTACCATAATACTAGAACTCAATAGGAGACTACGAAATAATAATCACTTGTTTTGTTATCTCACTAAGTTAAGTCACTGATGATGTCATTGTTATGATGAATTTCTGTAATAATTATAAGTTTATAAAATTAATAATTTTTGCACAAAGTCATGTTTTTGTACAAGTTTAGTCTTTCTTCTGCAAACTGATGCAAAAATAAGTTACATATTCAGATTCTCCACATAAAAGTATATCAGAGCAGCAAATCCCCAAGCTCATCTCTACTCAGTTCTAATAAACTGAGGGGGTTGGATCAGCCTAATTCACAATGCTCCTCTATTAATCTCAGCAATATAAAGACGGACTTGAGGTTGCCCAAGAGAAAGTCATCCATAGGGCAAAACAGTTTTTTATATAGAGGAGCAAAACTGTGGAACAGCCTCTCAGCCGAGTCAAAGCAAGCTTCCACCCTCACCCGTTTCAAACAATCCGTCGTATTGTAAATAATACTTTCTTCATTATAAGTATTTAGCTTTTTTTAGTATCTGTAAATAGGTTTTTAACATGAGGATCTTATATTGTCTTTTAACATTTAGGTTTCTTATAAATTGTAACTTAGTTTAGCTTTAGTTTTATCAAAAATCACACTTTCCAGATAGGGTTAAATATCAATACGCAGATCAGTCGTATGTGGAAATGAGATCAAAACAACAGATTTCTCGCGTATCTCATAGTTCATATATTGGTTTGCGTGTGCCAAAAGCTCCTTAGAACGTCCTTGCAAGAACCGCTAGTCGAACCATTGTTTTTCCATTCAACAATAAGAAAGAAGTACTAATATTTTACAATATAGAACACAGTTAATAAGATAAGGCAGAATGTTTTATAGAAAGAAAACATTTCAATTCTACATAAAAAAAGCAATTTCTTGGCACATTCTGCATTGAGAACTTGGATATTTTTTGAGGCCATCTGTCATCCTTTTCTCTAAGGATTTTGAGTAATTTTGAATAGTATCACCCCATCCAATTTGCAAATCTTTATGAAATGGTCTGTAAGTTTAAGTTAACGTGTCTAAGTTTAAGATAACGGGTAAAAGTTTAAAAACTTTCAGTTCTAAATTTGTGAGATATTGGGCGCCACCAAAGCGGTGTGGTAAAAATGGCCCGTTTTTTCTGATACAACCTGTTGTAGTATCTCTCCCATTCAATTATTGAAAGAGGAAGATCTGTACACAGCACGATGCAAATTTGCATAATCAAATATTCCCTATTGCATGCAATCCTTGATTTTTTAATCAAAATCCGATCCTTAATTTGTTTATCTCAGTTCCAAAAACCACATATCAATCAAGACTTCCCTCACTCTTTTCATTCTGTTGAAAAAGCCGCAAAATAAGCGCTGTTTTTAAACTAAGATAATCTCTTCCATATGTCTCAATTAGTCTCACCAATGTCTTTACACAGGGGAGGATTTACGACTTGCAAATTTCATGCTTGGTGGTCACGTGTCTGCTTTGTGAGCAGATTTTGTTGAATTTTCTTTCAGAATTATCTCCTTGATTTAGTTGTTAAGTGGATGAGCATTTTAAAGTCACAACATAAAGAAAAGTCAAGAAATCAGTTCTCTCTTCAAAGATTTGCCGATGTCTTTCGTCTCTATTGAATTAGGAATAACATATTAACTTTGCTTGTTAATCTCAAGCTGAAAAACCTATGCATTTTCTTCTAGCCATTGTCATTGTATGCAGTAAGGATAGAAATAAAATATTTCTATTGCTATGGCACCTTACTGAGCAAGGCTGGTTTCGATATAGCATTGACGATCATTTAATCTCGTCTCAAGAACGACAAAAATAGAAAAACCTTCCGAATTTTTAATAAAAAACAAGAGAAAGGCAATTTGGGTTGTGTTGATAAGATGGATCAGATCCAGCAACTTTGTTGAAGCCAGACTGAGACCTTTATTGGGCATTTTAAGTAAAAGGAGACTGGAGAAGAGATCTGGATCAAGCTTTCAGTTAAAAAGTGCAAGATCATATTGCTAATGCTGCTTTCATTCTAAATGCATTTTGCTGTCTCCTCATTAAATCCTAATACTTTCCAATGTTCGACAATTTCAAGGCCTATTTAAACAATTGGGAATCAATCTTCTTGTGATTTTAGATTGCCATACACTATTTCAACTTTATAGACTTTTTTGAATATTTTCATATACGGGCAGGTTTAATTAAATTTATTGCATTTTGCAAAATCATATTGCTAACTATGCCAATGCCATTTCCCTAACCAACATCAAATAAGTCTTAGCAAATGTGACTTTGCAAAACTTTTATATTAAAGTCTGTCGCAGATTAGATGTCCGTTTGCGTTTAATCGCACGCCACTCCAATCTCCTATGTTTAACTTCAATGAATTTGGCATCAATCGATAGCTGAGAAAATGCACTGCTCTGACATTATTTCAAAAGTTGAAAAGCCCTTAAATTGGATATTCGACGTTGTTTTGAATTTCGTCAAGATCTTCTACACTGAGGTTATGAAATTGATCTTAGGCCCATAGAAACACCGATTGTTGATATGCCGATCTTCGTATAACTCGCTGTACCATTGCCTACTCCTGGTGGCCTCCGAAACTGCTAAGTTCTTACTAAACCAGGGGGCTGCTTTCTGTTTTTGATTACTTGAAAGTTGTTCAGATTAAATTTTCGACAGTAGCAACTTTTTTTTTGCTCATCCTGTATTTTTATTTGTCAAATTGTGCACTATTTACTTGTGACGTCACGATGACTTTAATATGAAACCTGGTGAATAATAGCAATGACTTCAACGGGCATGTTGCCTCAAAAAGAAAGGTACGAAGCTCTTATTTATACTAATCGATGCAGAATCATTTTCACTGCAACATATCCAAAATTTGCAAATATCCGCTGTGAGAAAAACATTTTAGAGGAGGTTTTATAAATAGCACCATTTGCTTTGTACTTGAGACAGTAAAATGTGTAAAAATTCAGATTTTTTTTATACAAAATCGAATATAACGATGAAAAAGACCTTTTTTTATGTATTGCTACCTAGCTTCCGAAGGTAGTTCTAGGACACTGAGAAGCTAAGCTTATCGAGCAATGTCCTGGTCCTTCCTCTCGATGTGACCACACCTCGCGATTCCTTTAGCCTGGAATTACAGAGAGTTGGCGACTCTCCTCACTCTACGTAGCAGGTGTGACAGGGCGGGGACTCGAACCACCAATCCTCAGGTTGGTAGTCAAGCGCGCTACCATTGAGCCATCCCCGCTCAATTTGAAAGACCTTGATGGAGAGATTCCGAAAATTAACCTTTTTGTCACATTTGGTCAAGTTATTGACGCGTTATGATAGGTCAAAGTTGAGTCCAATGCTATGACAGTGAGGTTTATAAAACCTCCTCTGAAACTTATTCCTCTCAGCTGATTTTAGCGCATTTTGGATATGATGTAGAGAACAAGATTATGCATCAATTGGTATGAATAAAGCTTGGTACAATGTCTTTGTGAATCGACACACCTGCTGATTTGATTACTATTATTCCCAAGGTTTCCTAAAAAAACGTCATCGTGACCTCACAAGTAAATGGCAGATGCATCGATATTCGGATTATAAAAGAACAAATGAATAAGGCAACAGAAAATTACAAACTGACCAAATCAATCGAACCTGTATTACAATAAACAAGCATTTTTATGTTTCATGCAGAGTGAGCGGATTATTTGGCCAATTGTGTAAATCCTTCCATAAACTATGAACATTCTGAAAAATCTGACGTCGTGTTTCTTGACTCTGTGATTTCGATTAAAGAAATACTCTCTCTGGAACTATGGCAAATCACCTACAGTTCCCGACAGTTTCCTTCAAGCAATCCATTGATAATATAGAGCAATAACATCTTACACGATTAATTTAAATTTGTCTGCAAAGATTCAACGCCTATGCTAAACATCCCACCATTCTCTTCTCAAGTTAAAACAATTATTGGTATCATTTCATTCAAGAAAGAGTAATAAGTTTAGAGAAACTGGAATAGATCACCTTTAGCTAACTAATATCTATTCAATATTTATATGTTTCTTTTGGTGTAATTTTATGTTAAAAGACCTGAGCAATGTCATACCATTAAAAGCACAGTATAAATACGAGCGCAAGCAAGCAAAAAGAGTGCAAGCAGAAAACCCCGTTTTAATTCTTGCTTATTAAAGATTGTGATCACGTTGCAAAGAGATGATGTTGATACCACCTAAATATTCACCTTAGTAGTGAGAATGAAAGTTAGTGACACTGCAGTTTAATAAAAAGGGCAATAGATAGACTTTGTCAACGTGTACAGCAAAGCAATGACTAGTTTTAGCACCCATCAGGGGCGGATCCAGCCCAAATTTGAAGGGGGAAGAACATGCGGAGAGGGCGCCAAAAATAGAATAGAAAGAAAGCGCGCCGAAGGCGCGCGAAATTTTTGGACTCTTAGTTAAGAAACTTCTTTGGTTTTTCTACTAAATAACGCCTTGATTTGTTCGAAACATTCATAAAAGACTGCATTAGGGTCATGATGAGGGGCGCACTTCTCGCCAAAAAGGGGGAGCCAAGCTGAGTTTTCCTCGTGAAGGGGGGCAGTTGCCCCCACTTGCCCCCCCTAAATCCGCCACTGGCACCCATATATATGAATTTCAACCAATTTCCCTCACAAACGGATTGACATTATCTCCCACTCCCAATTTAGTTCAGTTAAAACCTACGAACAGAAGCACGCTCTCTAGGTCAGTCAAACTGAGTTCTGAATCAAGAGGGATATATTAAGATAAACCAGCTTATCATGGCATCTCTTAAAGAAAGCACGACCCTAGACCATCGCGGCTTTCATTGAGCCACTTTTAAGAACCTTAAATTCTATTTCGTTCATTGCAAGTGAAAGCAAACACTTCTTGAGATTTTGATATTACATTGTAGGAAAGAGCTTAATTGGTACCGCAAAAGAAAATTTTTAACATCCTTGCATTTTCTCAGTTTCAAGACTTGAGTTGTTTTCCGGTGCAGTTAGAATAGGAATTTGCTAGTAGTATTTGCATCGTAGGACTTAAAAGATAAGTGATATTTGTATAGTTGCGATATTTTCATTTTGACACAGCTTTTGTCGCAACTACTTGCAATGAAAGATGCAAGGATATGTCATTATTCTAAAAGAATCAAAATTAGATTTATCTAGTTTCTCTATATTTAATCAGTTGTTATCTGTTTTCACTGTCATGTTGTTCTTACACATTTATTTGAAGGAAAGACTGCTAGCGTAGAAAGAAACGGTTTTGTCTTCGTATACTTTTGTAGAAAATTGTTAGTCAAGAATGTTAACTGTAAGAGAATAGAGTCTTGAGAAAAAAAATTCAACATGCTGAATAGGACACCAAAGGAAAAACAGCAACATTCATATGTGTCATGTTTATGTGTAAATGGTTATAATCAACCTCAGCTTTGCAGTTGCGACCCGATTTATATCCCTTTATTAAAAAGAGGCTTGTGTACATAAGAACAAATGACTTATTTTCTCTAGCTGTCCTCTGTTTTCTAGTCCTTTGTAGCAAGAAGGAATAGTAGGAGGAGGTATATCTCTTGGTCACTGAACTGCTATTGAGGAGATCGTTATGGTGCTTCACATGAGTCTTTCAAACGATTATTACATAAATTTTGGCAACACTAGATCTTACGTGAGAGAATTCGCTTGCATATTCCATTCGAACAATTCAAAACAATGTCACATACACTTAATCTTTGCTTCAAACCCAAAAATAATATTTCGATAATTGCGTTCATTGAAAATTCTCCGTTTTTTATGATAGTGCTCTTGATCACTTCACTAGGTTCTGGTATTTTTCCATGGGGTTGGTATCCACGTTAAGGTGTCAGTCTTCCAATTGCATTTATGCATTTCTGGATTTACTTTGCAGCAACGCAAACAGGGCTTCTTTTTTCTGAAAAACCCGGTATAATTGTTAACGATTTATTTGCCGCTCATTACACCAACAGTGATAACTAAAGCTAAATCAATATCTTGGTTATTGATCTGATTATAGTTTAATTGGCTCGGCGTTGGAGTATTTTTTCTTATATTAAAGGAGGCCCCCCCATATTTGTACGTGAAGCGTTATTTGGCTAATTTACGCGCGTGATTTCCGTGATTTTGATATTATTGGCTCGTGAATTCGTGATCAGAGACTCCTTCGTGCAGCGTGATTTGATAAAAATTTGGTCGCTATTTCGTGAAATGGACTTTTAAAGAAAGTGATTGATTGATGCGTCTTGATCGTTATAAACTTTTCTTATTTTTTGCGTATTTTCAAGTTAATCACAAACCAAAAATCACAAGTTCTTGGCAATGATTTGATTCTTAAGCTACGAAGTGTATTCAAGGGCGCCGGAGGCACGGGGGCAGCGGGGGCAGCTGCCCCCGTTGCCCTGATGGTACGGGGGCAGCACGGGGGCAGCTAGTGCCCTTTCCAAAAAAACATTTCTCCTCTGTCCTTTTAAATTTTGAAACCCCTTACCCACTGGGTGGTGTTCACTGCTTCTCTTGATCCATAGACCCTTTCACGGTAGATCGAACGGGGGATTCGAATCGAGTTTTCGGCAGCATGCCGCGTGAAATTTTCGATTTCAAATTTTCTTGGTCATCCTTACATTTCGCACGATTTTTCTGCGTAAACGTATTGCAACAAGTGAAAAATTTAACTAGACCTACCTGAGCATCCAAGGTACTTAGATTTAGTTTCCATTCTTTCTAAGATTTCTCAGAAATGATCTGGAAGCTTCGCAAACATCAATGGCTCTTTGCTCTGATCATAAAATAGCGGCCTAGGCCCAACGACCGCCCCAAACCCTTTCGGCTATAAATTCTTTCCAGTTAGAGCAACCATCCTCAAATCCAAAATGAAGAATCCTTATTAATCCATCATAATCCTCTGAAAATTTCACAGCTCGATTTTACTTGGTTTTCGCACAATGTCACCTTGATTTCAGTTCTGTTGTTTTTCCAATTATTCTCGCGGTCGGTCGCCGATAACTGAGAAGTTGGCATGTGACCAGGGACAAGCAAATCTTCCAATCTACGAACGGGGGTTCGAAACGGGGGTGGGCTTTTGCACGGCAAATCAGCAGATGACTTTCCGATCAAATTTTCAACCTTTTCCCAAAATTATCGTCGTTTCATTCAGTTCTTAATGTAGTTTGTAAACAGTTTCCAAAAGACAGAAGGATTTTCGCCCTTATTAAATTTTGCGAAAACTACCAATTTTGTTATTTCGATCCATCCCCTTTCGAATTTTGAGCAATCAGCTTTTGGACGGTACCAAGGGGATTTCATAACCAAGGGCAGATCTAGCAGACACAAAGAAGAAACACAGCGCCCTGTGAGCAAGGGAATCTATATTTTTGGTGAGATTGTGGTCATTAATGAGACGAATGGCCTTAGACTGGATTTTATCGATTGGTGCCAATGTTGTTTTGGGAGCACTGCCCCACCTGCGGGAACAGTACTCGAGGGTAGGGCGTATAAGGGATTTGTAGAATGTGTGTAGCTGGGAGGAAGTGAATTATTTTCGGGCTCTATATAAGAACCCAAGTTTTTGTGAGGAACATTTTATTGGATTTCTATGAACAAAGGGATATGCCTAGTTGGGAGATTGATGGAGATAAATCCAAGTCCTGGCCATTCATCACAACAGGTGGGAAATTTGTGTCCTTTTTTCTAGAAAGGATAACTTGGTCCGTTTTTCGTTGGTTGAGCTGAGCCAAGTTTTTGTTACCACATTCCTCGACCAATGTCAGGTCATGGCTGAGAAGTGAGGCATCAAGTGATCTTTGGAGTGGGGTGTCCTCGCTGGGCTGGCGCTGTGTTTCAAAAGAGAAAGAGGATCTAAGGTACGTGTCATCAGCAAAAGAATGGATAGAGCTAGATGTAGCAGTAAAACAGAGAAGGTCGTTGATGAACAATAAGAAAAGTACCGGAGAGATAACAGACTCTGCATAATATACTAATGAAATTAACTGTCGAAAAGGAAATGTTGATCGATTCAAGAAGTGACGAAGATTTCCTATCAAAACGTTTTGCAGCGGAACAGTTGTGTTTTTAGATCATAAATTTAAATGTCCATGAGACAATGAAAGCAACTTTCGCAATTGGTTTGGAGAACACGAACCGAAATGTCAAATACACTCTTTTTTATAACAAACCGCTATAAGAATCTGTAGTGCCTCTTCCAGAAAATTAAGAAACTCTACCAGAAGCGAAAGGAGGCCAATTCGATTCGAAGATAAGAAGCTTTTTCAATTTCTGGTTATGAGTTGCATAGTGTTTTAAACAAAAAGGTGCATTGCCAACACAAACAACACTGACAAGTATAATTTGTGTTTATGATTTGGTTTTCTCTTGCAATTCTCTGGGCTCAAAAACGTATTTTAGCGGTCCGTGATGAATCATGATAAATTGTGAAATTCAATTTTATGAAAATTAAGAAACTCTACCACCAGAAACTTGTACTAGAAAGTTCAGAGCCAAGTTTCTTCAAGAATATGAGTGTATATGAAGCAAATTCCTTTGTATCTGAAGAAATTTGTTTGTTCGAAGAACCATCACAGAAAACTATTAGGCCAGAGGCTGGAGCGGGAACGTGGTCACCAAAAGAGAGACATACTTCATAGGACATTTGTTTCTAGATCTTTTTTGCATAGATTACGAATAAGTAGGGGATCTCTTGTGCCTTCGTAAACATTTTATGTCCAGTTTTATGAAACCATGCCTCTCCCTAGACATTACTCAAGTAATACCAAGTAATATAGTGCAACCAACAAGCGGGAGAATTCATTCGGATTCCTTGGCAAAATAGAAATTTTGCGAAAGTCATATTTTCCAGTACCCAAATTTGTTAAATTTTGCCCAGAGGAGGGGTACTTACTAACATTCAATAACAGGCGTGTGCCCCTCGTACGGGTTGATTTTGCAAAGGAAAATTCTCCAAAATAGGGAATAATTTAGATAATCCGTTTCAACTCTTTCAAAACAGTGTCTAAGCCCAACGTTTGTCTATTTTTGCTACGGTGTGACATTATCATAGGACAGGATAGGTGGCCAAAACTCAGGAGCATGCCCCTGTACCCTCCCGAATGGGTTAAGTACCCTACCGAATTTTTGGTGATCTGAGAATTGGGTTTCTTGTAGAGAGTTTCTTCTAAATAAGATGTTTACTGGTCCGAGGGGCAGATCACTCTATAGAAATCGTGTGCGCTTTTTACAGAAATCTTTCTGTTTTTTTTTTCATAGAAATCCCTGAAATCCTGTAGAAATTTCTTTGTTCTCCTTGAAATCTTGTACCCTTTTTGAGGGAGTGTACAGGGGTACAGGGGTAAAACTTGGGTTCTTATATAGAGCCCGAAAATAATTCACTTCCTCCCAGCTACACACATTCTACAAATCCNAGTGCCTGCCCCCGCCGCTTCGTTCTCCTTCCGGCGCCTCTGAGTGTATTTGCCAGTTATTCAAATAAAAACACAAACCTGACTACAGCATTCCTAAGTTTTTGCAACGTAATCGTGAAAATGCTGTTTTATTGTCCGTGATGGCATGAAAAACGAAAAATTGACTCGTGAATCCGTTATCCAGGGGTACTATGGGGGGCCTCTTAAAGTGGGTGTGTTTGCTTGGTATGACTATACAATTCTGAAAACGTAGGTTGTGTAGGTTTTGAAGGTCTTCTAAGCCTTCCTGCTCCAAAAGGCAGAAGGTTTGGACACTTTGGACAAATTTCCCGCTTAAATTAGAGAAATGCCACGATGAATCTAAAACCAACAATTTGAGTTGTTTGATTATGGTTGAAAAATGTTTTGCCGTCTCTGTCAAGTATAATATTTTCAGAAGGCGGTAGGTTTATGGAGGTTTATAGAACCTCTAATCAAATACACTCTTAGATTCAGTAATCAGTGACGAAATTTTAAGATTTATTTCATTTGTATTAGCGTGCAACTTTTTTATCTTTAGGAACAGTTAGTCATATCTGGAGGTGCCTGTATGACGGTTAGCTCGCCTCCTAGGCAACAAGATCTATAAAAGCAGCGCATATACAAAATGAGGCAGACATGCCAGACATGCATTGTTTAGATAAAAAGTGACAAGACTAACCATTTACCGCCTGGCCAGAATTGTTGTTTTCTTTCATTTTATGGCAACAGTTATTGGAAGAACTTTTTAACTAGCTTACTGATGTAACACTAGTAGTATTATAGAGTTTCAAATATGAAACTACCTCTGTAGTAAACAGCGTTTTCTTATTCGTCTACATATCTTTAGTCAAAGCTGGCCAAACAGTAATCTTGGGTTTTACGACAACAAATAGGCTTAGAATATTTTCCCTTTAAGATCCTTTGTTTTATGGAATCTTCCTGAGTGGAACTACTTATTCCTAACTTTTTAGAAATGAAATTTCTCAAAAGATTATGAGCCCCTACTTCCTCTTTAATTCTATGAATCTATCGGATTTTCAATGACCCTTTATTACGCAAAGACGTGCTCGGTGGTGGTCAGGTCTATAACGTGGACCTCGCGGACCACGCGGACCCCGCGGACCTTCTCGAGAAACATGACTTACAGGTCCGCGTTATTTGGTCCGCGTTATAGAATTTTCCTATGGGGTGAAATTCTAAGGCGCGGACTTGATTTCAAGGAATCTTTTAGGGCTTTTACTGGATTTTTATAACGGTTTCTGCAGCTTTTTCAGCTGCTTCAAATAAAATCTCGTTGAAAATATAACCATTATTAGAACAGGACAGGATTTCGAGAAAAACCGTTTGTCCCTTTTAGTTTGTACTGCTATTTTAGGCCCAATATCTACCAAGGGGAAGAGATGCGCTTCAATCAAAGGTTATTGGAGCCTAAATACAAACACAAGGCAAATATTCTTACAAACCTGACATATTTGGACGATATTTGGTTGCATGACAAATTTAGGCCCACTTTTTGCAAATTTTTTAAAACGCAACTAGTCACGTCTTGTCCTTCTTAGACAGGTATCACTGTTTCTTATATCTTCTTATAATTGGCCTACAGTTTTACAGTTTTCTATAAGCATTTCCTATAAAGAGAATGGTTTCTTCCAGAAAGAATCTTTTTTCTCGTCTCATTCCACTACTAAGGGCCTAAGCTATCTTTCGTTCTTGTGTATATACAAAAACACGAAGGAATCATTTGTAATAACAGGCAGAAAGGAAACTTTCAGGAATGAAAGGAAAATATTTTCATGAAATCATTGGAGGAGTGGCTCCAACCGTATCCAAGTAATCTTAGTGATAATAGAAAGAGTGCCTAAACGAAATATATTAGTGCAATCCTGGTGACTTTTTGGGCCCACAGAAAGTTAAACGAGGTAGGACAGAACAGCCGAGTAAAAACTTCATAGCTAAAAGAATAACATCTACTTACCGACATCTTTACGAGCGGAACGGCCGATCACTCTGGCATTGCTGGCAAACCACCCATGCTGACTAAAGTGAGGAGTTATATCCAAGTGTTACATTTCATACATTTACATTCTGTTTCTGTTTTGTCCTATTTACAAAATTGTGGCTTCAAGACCACTAATTGCATTCTTAAATGAATGGACACCTATGGTTTTTTATTACAAAGTACTTTGTTGTGCGAATCAACACTTGGCTTGTGTTGGAAGAGCTTCAGTAAACATTTCATAATTGCCGGGATCTTTATAAAATCGCGAAAATAGTTTATCCTTACAAAGTTTTGCTAAAAAAAGCAGTGAATTGCCCTAGTATCGGAAAGTAAGACCCAATGCTCCATTTTTTTTACAAAGCGTTGCTCTAGTTATTGTGTAGTAAGGATTTTGTGACCCTAGCGACCTAAACGACTCAAATTCAAATTCAAACGACCCAAACGACTAAGTGGAAACTAGGCTTTATGGTAAAAATTCTTTTCAGTTTCTTAATCTGTCACACAGTTAGTTGATTTTCATTATTCCTTGAAGACATCTGAATGTAGTTTCTGATTCCAAAAGTTGCAAAAAGAACTTAGACTAATCATATAGAAAAACAAAAGATTGTAGTTTGTTTTGCAGTATTGTTTGGGTGGGTAATACGGAGAGTGTTAACAGGGGATTTCGATCGATGATCGTTTCTAGAAGCGTTAAATTTTTTAGAAGACACAGCTAGAGCCGTTATTATCAAAAGAATGAATGTAACACAATATAGTTCAAGCCAACACATTGGGTTATACAGTTTTTTTGGATCTGGCACCCATAGGGAAAACCTCACTTATGGGTAAAGTAAAGACCCCTAAAAGTCGGTGGACTTTGACTTTGACTTTTCTAATGGTCACAATGTTAAGATTTTGTCCTAGAAAACGCAGTGGAAACCGTTTAAAAATCCTGGAAAAGCCCGAAAAGAGTCCGCGTTATCAAATCCGCGCTTTAGAATTTCGACAAATAGAAACATTCTAAAACGCGGACCTTGACTTCGCGGACCTCTATAATTTCCTTCCCTATGATACTGACATCAATATAACACCGACATTTTGTGTCTCTTGATGGCTTTGACTCAAGCTGCTACAACCTGCAAGTAAGAGTCTTCAACTGACCGTTACATTTTTAGTCGTTTGATAACTGTCTAAGAAGGACAACACGTGACCAGTGGCGTGGCCACGGGGAGGGATGGGGGGGGCATTTGCCCCCCCCCCCCACTTCTGTGAAAAGATGGTCCTCGAGATTCTTTCAAAAACGAGGAGAAAGTCGCTGGGTATAGGTAGGGTGTGTAAGAATTTTTCCAAGAAATGCAGGAAGGTGACCGAGAGAGTCATTCTAAGCGAAAGTAAAGGTTGGTATTTTAGAAAATTTTCCCAGGGGTACTATCACAGAATTTTAAAGGCTTCCATTTCGGGGTCAAGCAAATACTGGATTGCGAGAAGCATTCTAGAACAAAGTATAACGTCTTCGCTCAAAATTTTTTCCAAGGATGGTGATTCATAGAAAACTGTTACAAAATTGTCAAAGTTTCCAATGGCATTGGTAAAGATGGGATCGAGAGAAGCGTTCTAAGCCAAAGTAAAGGGCGTGTCCTCAAACATTTTCCTAGGGGCTTCGCCCTCAGACCCCTTCGTTTGAATACCCCCCAGTTAATTTGTCCTGGCCACGCCGCTGCACGTGACTAGTTGCGTTTTAAACGTTTTGCCAAAAGTGGGCCTAAATATCAAATTTGTCGTGCAACCAAATATCGCCCAAATATGTCAGGTTTGTAAGAATATTTGTCTTGTTTTTGTATTAGGCTCCAATAACCTTTGATTAAAACGCATCTCTTTCCCTTGGTAGATATTGGGCCTAAAATAGCAGTACAAACTAAAAGGGACAAACGGTTTTACTCGAAATCCTGTCCCGTTCTAATAATGGTTATATTTTCAACGAGATTTTATTTGAAGCAGCTGAAAAAGCTGCAGAAACCGTTTTAAAAATCCAGTAAAAGCCCTAAAAGAGTCCGTGAAATCAAGTCCGCGCTTTAGAATTTCACCCTATAGGAAAATTCTATAACGCGAACCAAAAAACGCGGACCTGTAAGTCATGTTTCTGGAGAAGGTCCGCGAGGTCCGCGTTATAGACCTGGCCGCTCGGTGGTCAATAAATAAGGACTGAAAATTTTTTTCTTGAGGAAAATCAGGCAAGCTGGTTTTATAAGAAAGAATTGATACATAGTTGAATAGTTATCGTGTACTATAATGCTTGAAAACTTTCCTAGAGTAAGGAAACCATTTGCTAAATATTTCGTCTGACACTGATCACTGATCACAGATAATCGTCCAAAGGAATCCTAAAGATATGAAAGGAGATTAATTAAATTTCAATATTTTGAAATTAGCCAATCAAAGAGCCAGCTAATGTTTTGTTTTGGTCAAATGAAAGTCGAATGAATTAACAAATTCTCTTTTTAGGCAAAGGATGGATTTTGTAGACTTGGTGTGCACTGCCTCGAGGACCCAAGGGTGGAATTGAGAACGCGTTCTACAAAGGATGCGAAAGGATTTATTGTCACATATTTGATCTTGTAGGAAATCGTCGCCGATAACACAGTCCCTTTTTAGCTGTGCAGTTTTACCTCTTCAAGACCGCTTTCGTTTCTCCCATTGTTTTGGGCTTCTTTGTGGATCGCTGCTGGGAAGAAGCAGCACTTGAGATAAAAACAAATGCAATCGTTATGACTTTTTACAGCCACCTAAATATGTTTGCATTTGATTTGCTTTACTGAGAATATAAAATGAAATAAATACACAGACTTTAGTTGAGAGCTTATTGAAAATCCTTCAATGGAGACAGGGGCATGTTGCAAAGTTTCTCCTTTCCAGCAACAAGCAGACCCTTAGTAATACCATCGATGATGATGTTTGGCCATTGGCTAATGAAAATGTGCTATCTTTTGTATATGTTGGTATTGTGTTTTTGGAAAATTGAGGAAATATAGGAGTTTTCAACTTGTCCTGCCATGGGGCAAGCTTTAACAGGCACTGGGGCAAGGTGTGACCAAGTAAAACAAGGAAAAATACCAGATGAGCCAAAAAATGTCACTTGCTAGATCTTGCCTTGCTTCCTAAAGCTGTCAACAGGAGCTTGTCTCAGCATTTACGTGAAAGACCTAACTATCCTTTAAGATGTCAGTTTAAGTTATGACTACTCTCAAGAAGGGAAAAGAAACGGTTTCAAAAATATGTTAATTTCCTCATTTCTCAGTAAAGGTGAACTATGGCTTCCTTTGTCCAGTCCATGTTTTAGAAGATATCTTTCTATACCATTAATATGCTATAGAAGGGAAAATATCAGCTTTATGAAAGAAATCAAGGAGTCTCATGTAAGTATTGCTCGATTTATCAAAAAGAACCTTTACGGTATACCAAAAACTATCGTTTTGAGAGTTGCTTGTTTTTTAGTATTTTCAGACCCTTGCATACTTGGTTGGATGACAAATCGAGAGACAGATATCGAGAAACGCCCGTTTCGAAAGTTTAAGTAGCTTTCAAGAAATCGTATTTTAAGGAGAATAATGACAGGATGAAAGGATAGAGAATTTCTGTTGAATCCAAAAAACACGGACAGCTGATTGGTGTTGAGATTAATCAATAATGTTATTGTCATTTTCTCCAGATTGCTCCAGATAATTTTCCAGTTCTAACTTATAGTAAAATCATACTTTATTTGTTTCATCATTATCAACAGAAACTTATTTGGATTCCTCTCAGTGCATACTGGTGTCACTATAGAAATGACTAGAAGGACTATAGGGCTGGCAAAACCCTTTTGCTCTCCTTAAATCGTATTCGTTTCAAATCGTAAGGCTTGAAAATATATGTAAAAACTCACCTACAATTTTTCTCATCTACTGGATGAATCCAAAGTGTACTTGCTGTTTGCCAAGACCCATCATAATCCTGTTTTGGATGGGGGGCAAATTTGCCCCCCTCCCTATTTAATTTTCTCTGATAACTCGTTAAGGCGACATATTTTCCAATTGCAACTTTTTGAATTTTAGCACCTACCTATTGTGCAACTTTCTGTAAAATTTCATTCAGATATTTCTACAAATGAGGGGGAGGGAAATAATTTTCTAGGGCTGACCCTGTCAAAATTGCACATGCGCAAACTTAAATTTTTGCTATGAAAATTACTAAATTGCAATTCTACAACTGAAAATTGAGGCTGCATTTTTTTCCCACTCATTTCTAATTTTTGTGTTGCCATCTAATTTATGATGTGCCAGATTATTGGACGTTCTTTGACTTTTGAACCTAAATATATTTTCAAAACTCCCTAAGTCTTTCAGCAACGCGTTTTTCCGACATCCACTTTTCACCATCTCAAATTATGGCCGCTTCTCTTCCTCTGCCCACTGTGATCTTGCAAAGGAGGTAGCGGGGTGAAAAGCTATCCACTCTTGTGGAAACTGTAGTTCTTATTGTTCGGGCCTAAGCGCGAATATTACAGTGGCTCTGCTCCATCCATTACAGTGGCTCTGCTCCAGAATTTTACAAGGACATGTTAATTATGATGGGACGTGATCAGTGTCTGCCTTTTTGGCAACATTTTAATTTCAATTCGACTACTAAATTGTAGGAAAAGTCACAAAACCTCCTCAGCTCTTTCTGTTTTGAAGTCAGGACACTACTTCTGATCATAATTCCCGCGGAAACTTTGTGCCCCCCCCGGTAATAATAGGGTTAATCTTCTTGTCACCTCTTCTGATGTCCAGTTTTTGCTGTTGGTTTTTTTTTTTTTTTCTACCAAAAAGTATCAATCTTATTCTGTCCTCTCCGAAATGAATGCTTAGCTTGTTATCATCAAACCGATCGCAAAGAGAATTGAAATTCCTATTGAATTGCTTTTCTATTTGATCATTATGGCATCTTAAGCGCTCGTCGATGTTGTGGGGCTTAAATTTGGTACATCCCAGACTTTTTGGGACAGAAAACGAAAAACAATTACTTGCACGAGCAACGAAATATTTCGTAGGGAGGGACATTATGATTCCCCAGTTGAGAAACTGATGCCTATTTCTTCAAACATGGTTAAAAAGACAAAAATATGTTATCACGAACGCTTAGATCGATGATATAAAAGGTAAAATTAATTATTTCTAGCCTTTCAAGACACACTGTTTGAAGAATCAAACAAAAGCAACCAAACAACATATTTTCTTGGAATTTTAAAAAATTGAGATGTATCAGAAAATCGAAACTGTCTTTTATCGACCGGTCGACAATTTGGAAACTTTAAGCAATAAATCCATTTAATTGGCAAATATAGGTAAATGCAATGTATCTAAACTTAAGTGAAATCTTCTGGATTACGAAAATCAAGATTATAGATTTACAAGATTCCAGCCGCCATCGCAGAGGCACTTTACAAAGTGCCCGTTTTCCTGATACACCCCGGTATTATATACCCATAGTATTGATCTACCCTCCCTTGCTAACTCTTTGCCCTCTTTTGACATTTCTTCTAAGCTTACTAATCTTCCAAAGCTATCTACCTATGACACAGATGAAAATTTAAATCTCAATATAAGTTCACAGTACTGCAAAATTGAAAATTTAAGTCTCAATATAAGTTCACAGTACTGCACAATTGAGGAACTTGCCAACCTACAACTCTCTTCTGAGGATCTCTCATTATTTCACATGAATATTCGTAGCCTTTCACTTCATCATGATGAACTTCATGCTCTCTTGTCTAGCATTAATATTGATTTTCAAGTGTTTGGTCTGTCTGACATTAAAGTCTCAAAAGATGCTTCAACAACTACCAACAGTGATCGTCCTGGTTACAAATTCCATCACACTCCTTCTATCGAAATATCACATCAGCCCGAAGAACACGAAATTGTCTTAACCCCCTATAAGACTTAAACTCAGCCAAACTTGACTCAATCAACTAAAATCTAGCAAATATCAACTAATTCTATCATTTTTCGTGATTTGCCATTTTAATATGAGGATTGAGGGACATTTCAGATATATCCCTAATGCATACTAAGATATCAAATAAGCCTGTAGGGCAAAAAATTGTCCCAACCCCCAATGAGACTTGAAATTAACCAAAATTGACTCAATCAACTGAAATCAAGCAAATATCAACTAATTCTATCATTGTTCGTGATTTGCCATTCATGCGTGTGCCACCCATATGGGTGTGTGCCACCAACATCTTCTTATCTTTCTTATGATTACAGCCACTTTGATGCTAATAAGTTTCTTGCTGATTATGCAGAAATTGATACTTCCTTCCTTACTGACCAAAATATCAATCTGAATGGAAAGTTTGATAACTTTCTGCTAAGTCTTCATTGTCTCATTGATAAACATTGCCCCCGAAAAAAGGTAAACAAAAAATGGTTAAAGTTAAAAAACAAACCCTGGATTAATATGTGTATTCAAAAAATGATGAAAATCAGAGATATTCAACAAATGATGAAAATTATTTCAACAATTCAAATGCACCAACTCTACAACTGATCTTAGACCATTTAAACTGTTTCGTAATCGTGTTGTAAATGAATTGAGAGAGATTAAGACAATCTACTGGCATAAGTATTTTGATGAAAACAAAAATAACATGAAAATGCTTTGGTATAGCATAAACAATATTATTAGTTTAAAGTCCAAAAATCTAGATGCTACTTCCTATCTCTCAGACAAAGAAGGCCGCTGAATCTCTGATCCAGGTAAAATGGCTAATGAATTTAACCATTTCTTCACAAATGTTGCAAATGATATTACAAAGACAATTCCAAGAATTCCTAAATCTCCATTATCATACTTAGCTAATCCTACCTTATACCTTACCTTATACTTAGCTAATCCTTCGTGGGGTGAGTGGCCGAGCGGCTTATACAGTTTTCATCAGGTGACTGCAGTTAAGCTTGGTTGAGTGAGTTCAAACTCCGGATGGGTGACCTACGAGGCCTGACCCGGGGACTGACCTCGCAACTCACTTCGCCGTCCTCCTGAAGGGACGCAAAACTAGGGGTCCCAGGCCTCGATGCGGCATGCATAGTGGGCCTAAATTAGCTTTAAGTAGCTCGAAACTCCTGACAGCCCACTTAAAAACAAATAACTGACTGACTGACCNGGAAGGGACGCTAAACTAGGGGTCCCATGCCTGGATGCGGCATGCATAGTGGGCCTAAATTAGCTTTAAGTAGCTAGAAAATCCTGACAGCCCACTTAAAAACAAATAACTGACTGACTGACCTTGGATTCTTTCTTCATTTCTCCTTGCACTTCTAATGAAGTATCATCTGTTATTCAAGCCCTAAAGAATGGTAAATCGTGTGGTCCAAATAGCATCCCAATCAAGTTATTGAAGATACTTGAGTCACCCATCTCTATTTATCTTTCCATCTTAATCAATGAGTCTTTTGCAACAGGTATTTTCCCAGATAAGTTGAAAATTGCTAAGGTGATTCCAGTGTTTAAGAAAGGTCTTACTACCATAAAGTCAAATTATAGACCAATTTCCCTTCTTTCCATTTTCAGTAAAGTATTTGAAAAAATTATGTATCAACGCCTTTATAAATTTCTGGAAGTATGTGAGTTGTTGTTTAACATGCAGTTTGGGTTTCGTAGTGGTCACTCAACTGACCATGCATTAGTCAGTTTAACCGAGAGTATAAAAACATCACTAGATAATAATAGAGTTGGTTGTGGGATATTTATTGACCTGCAAAAGGCCTTTGATACTGTTAATCATAATATTCTCTTGAAAAAGCTTGAACACTATGGTATCAGAGGAAACGCCTTAAATTGGTTTAGATCTTATCTTAATGATCGTAAGCAGTTTGTCTCAGTTAATTGTGTCGCATCATTAACATCTGACATAACATGTGGTGTTCCACAGGGCTCAGTCCTAGGGCCTTTGCTATTCCTAATCTACATAAATGACTTACCAAACTCATCTAAGATATTGACTTTCTTTTTATTTGCTGATGATACCAATATTAATTTTGAATCTGATAACCTAACAAGACTCACCAAAAAGGTTAATAAGAAACTTCACAAAGTTAAATCCTGGCTTGATTGTAACGAACTTGTTGCTTTAAATATTGACAAAACAAGTTTTGTCCTTTTCATTCCCCCAGAAAGCAATTACCAGACTTGATAAACCTTAGATTTGGCAAGGAAAGTATTAAAAGAACAAAGTATGTTAAGTTTTTGGTGTTCTTGTTGATGAGCATCTTTCTTGGAAATACCACATCAATGAACATTGTGAAAAACTTTCTAGAACTTCTGGAATTTTCTTTAAAATCAGGCATTATGTTCCTTTACAGACTCTGATCTGTCTCTATAATTCACTCTTTTCATCCTTTCTCAATTATGGTATTATAGTCTGGGATTCTATCTTTGACTCCTACTTAAACCGGTTGTTCTTTCAGAAGAAAATCATCTGATGTATAAAATTCCAACCTTTTACTGCTCCATCTGCACCTTTATTTCATTCATTAAAGATAATTAAGCTTCAGGACATGCTTCATTTAAATATATCAACATTTGTTTATAAAGCTATAAACAAACTCTCACCTGTCTTCTTTCATAACTACTTTACTCCAAATTCTTCTATTCATAGGATTGGAACTCGTCAGTCTACCAAAGGTGATCTATTTCTTTCCCTAAAAAGGACCACCCTTTATGGACTTCAAACAGTCCAATATTTTGGCTCTAAATTATGGAATACTCTGCCACTTTTCATACGCGTTGCTGGCTCTATTTCACTATTTCGGTCGAAATTGAAAACTTATTTTATTGACTCCTATGTCTAGTTTGTCTGTCATCTTCCTCCTCATTGTCAAGATTTGTCATTTCCTTGGGGTGCATCTGGTTAATTGTTTTTACCTTAACATTTTTAGTTTCTTTGTTTTTATGGGGGGGGCTCTCTCTCGATTAGTTTACCTACTTAGAGAGCTCCTCCTTAATAAATCAATACTATATACAATCTGTACTGTCTTTTTCTTTTGTTAATTTGTAGTTTTTGTATAAAATGTTATTAATTTTAGTATTGTATTTATTTGTATTGTAATTGCTTGTAGAATTGTATGTAGTATTGATTGATGATCAAATGAAACTGAAACTGAAACTTGGACGACCAAAATGATCCATGCAACCAAAACGACCCAAGCGACAAAAATGACTAAGTAGAAACCAGGCTTAAGCTGTTCAAAAGTATTATGTTTAATTGTTCTAATTGTTTTTCTCATAGAATCAGCATGTTGTCAAATCTAGAAGAAAGACTATGCAACACTACAAATCTTAATGCACTGGCCAAAAATGAATGTAAGTCTCCTTGCTTCATTGCTTTCAGAGATTATCTCATTTGAATGATGACGAGTGGTCCTGCAGACTATATGTATGTATGTATGTATGTATGTATGTATGTATGTATGTATGTATGTATGTATCATTTCCCACGATCACAATTTAAAATATTTACAAGTTTTATAATATAAAAATAGATAAAATACAATATATAAGGTTAAAAACTTAAAGAAAAACACCTATAATTACAGTGGCAGAGATAGCATTAAAAGGTCAAGCTCACCTTATTTACATAATGGTCCCCTTAGAGGTAATGTTGTTGTATCATACATCAAGTTAGGCAAAGTGGAAAAATTTGCCGTGAATAGTAGAAGTGCTATTCTGAATCTTTAGCAGAAAAGCCATCGCAACAGGTTCTCTTTATAATTCAATGCTCTAGGAATAAATGTATGGATTGCCTGACAATCATTATTCCCACTAAAGGATAGAAAAATCAATGGTTCTTATTCTCATTCTTGTCGGATAAAAAGAAAACAAAACGGAAGACACACAGGGAACACTATGGTCTGTCTCAAATTTGATGTCAAGTGAAAAAAATGCATGCGACTAACATCAGTCAAAGTTTTATCCATGGGTAATTTTGCTCTTATGCAGATCCCACCAAATTGAGACAGACCATGCGTATGACAATTGAGTAATTGATAGGCGGCTTATGAGGGGGATGGGGCAAGAGACTTTATTCAAACCGACCAGTGTCGTAGATAAAACGTTTGTAAATAACTGAATTTTAATATAATTTCTGGCACTGCGCCACATAAGGGAAACATTTATGGTCGATTTATGTGCAATTCCACCACAAACAGCCCATTAAGGGTTTTTGCATTTTACTCTCTACAAATAATGCCTGCCACATACTGGAGAAAATAGTTGGAAATAGCATCACTAGTACCCGGGCTCATGCTAAGTAGCCAACAGTCGCGTGGCCACGGGGAGGGATGGGGGGGCATTTGCCCCCCCCACTTCTGTTAAAAGATGGTCCTCGAGATTCTTTCAAAAACGAGGAGAAAGTCGCTGGGTATAGGTAGGGTGTGTAAGAATGTTTCCAAGAAATGCAGGAAGCTGACCGGGGAGTCATTCTAAGCCAAAGTAAAGGTTGATATTTTAGAACATTTTCCCAGGCCTGCTATCACACACAGAATTTTAAAGGCTTCCATTTCGGGGTCAATCAAATACTGGATTGCGAGAAGCATTCTAGGACAAAGTATAAGGTCTTTGCGCAAAAGTTTTCCCAAAGATGGTGATTCATAGAAAACTGTTACAAAATTGTCAAAGTTTCCAATGGCATTGGTAAAGATGAGATCGAGAGAAGCGTTCTAAGCCAAAGTGAAGGGCGTGTCCTCAAAAATTTTCCTGGGGTCTTCGCCCCCAGACCCCTTCCTTTGAATTCCCCCCAGTTAATTTGCCCTGGCCACGCCGCTGGTAGCCAAGAACACTCAACAGCAGGGTAGCATTCTGGCAGCAGTAGAAGCCTGGGCAGGGCTAGGTTACTTTATTGTTCGCCTTTTGTAAAAGTTACCCAGCCGGCATGCGACGTCAAATCGACGTCGAGATGTGATCGTAAAAACGTCAAGTTAGTAACCCTTTTTTAACCAGGTAAATTTTTATCGATGTTCTACCGGGGAGGGGGAGGCCTTTTCGCCTTCGTTAATTATCTCCGCAACTATAAGAGCTATGATAATGAGGCTCGTACTGTATTATAATTGAACAAAGGAGAATCCAAAAATAGCATTGATTAGTGTGTAATCACGTGACTGGTTGCTAGGCAACCAAAAACAGTAACAATATTGACGAAATCGGGCTATTAGCATAAAAAGGTCTATCTTTACTAAACAACTAGATAGAATCAGCAAAGAACTATCCAAATACCTGCTTGATAGCCTTTCTCTGCAGTTTCATGTAGCTTTATATCAATATTTTTGGTTCCTAATTAATCAACTAATTAATTAAGGACAATAAGATTCAATGCAAAGTTGTTAGCGAAACAATTTTTCATTTATTTTGTGAAATCAAACATCTTCATCAATATTTGAAATCATTCCGTGACTTTTCATGCAAAAATTACTAATTAATTAGAACTATGACATCATAAAGATCAAAGACGTCATGCATATTAAAAATTGCAGAGTCAGCAAACATAGATAAATTATATATGAAGTGAAAGTACTCATCGAGACAAATGGAATGGTATATATATATATATTGAAGCTCTGAAGATGCCTTAGTCTGGTCTGGTCTGAGTTGCTCTGAAGATGCCCTAGTGGGCGAAACTACAATCTTGGCCAAAGTACATGGAACAAATCAGAAAATTGCACTACTTCGGCGTTTGATTACAGGCCCCCCCCGCTCCCCCCGTTTCAATGTTGCTTGAGTCAAACGCCATTCGACCTAGCCAACATTGAATTAGGGGGAGGGGGGATCACAAGGTCCAAAATGTTCGACTTCTTCTCGATAATTTAGGAAACATCGCGACCACACTGAAATTTGCCTATGTCCCAGCTTTTTTTGGCCAAGATCGTCTGAAAATGGTTGTTAACAAAAATAACTCACAGCTCGAGAACCCATAGAGATTTGTGCTTGAAATTTTACTGTCGAAATGGGCGTTGTTTGCTAAATTCGCTGAGCACTGTCTTAAATGTGGGCGTGGTCAAATTTCAGCAATTTACACACATGTATAGATTTCTCTATAAAAGGTGACGTACTTTAGGGTTGTGATCTTTCTTCCACTGTAATCAGATTGCGTACTACACCGCTCTTTGAATTCGACTTATCGTTGTAAGAGAAAGTCTTGAAGTCATTGTCTGAGGTCCGGTTTGTTATGAATGCCTCGGTTCTCCTTCACGGCGCTCCATAGAAAACTCCCCATAATTTTGGGATAAGCCACGCTTTTAGGGCAAATTCGTGTGAGTCCACATTTTAACATTGAAACCTTTCTATTCATAGAAAAAAACCAGGTAAAAATCGCCTGGAAGGGGGAAATCTCACGGTTCTCCATAGTTTACAAACTTAAAATAGATAGTTCCGAATAACTTTTTTATAAAAGTTGTGGAGAACCGTGGGAAATCATATTTCGCGAAAATATCAATTTAAAAAATGACTGTAGGCTAATAAAGCTTATTTTGCATAGTAGAATAAGACAAAATTCGTTAAAATAGCGTGAACGAAGCCGAAGTTATTAACATTTAAAGTTCGATCCACAGGGGAGAACCGTTGGCCTTTTATCAATATTCCAGCCATCACGAAGACCGCCTTGTAGCCAGGCGACATCGGCATTGTTCTTTAAGAAAAAGTGCTGCACTGCTATTCGTCGGCACAATAGACAATTAAATCCTGTCCTAGGGTGAATGGAATTGCTGGGGTGGATTTAATCTCATTCAAAGTGAATAAATCGTTAGAAATTTGTCTAAAGGCACATTTGAAATGAAGACAATAGCGACTGCGGAGGCGCATAATTTGTACTAACTCGGCGGAAAATTTATTTTCAAATCTTTCTTGCCCACAGTGACGTTCTCAAACGAAATCGACCAATATGTTTTGTTGCACAAGGGGAGTTTTGCAGATCGCAATGGGAAAATTGTGCATAATTTGATGACGTCATAGATCTAATGGATTAACTAGTAATTGCTAATACATTAAACTCTCAAGTATTCTAGAGTTCAGCCTACACCTATTATCTTTCTATTCCTCTTAAAAGGGATTGTCTGAAACAAGTACACTTTGATTTATAGCAACATTAATTTGGGTTGGTATTAGTAATTTTTCAGACAATCTTGGCCAAAATACATGGGACAAATCAGAAAATTGCACTACTTCGGCGTTTGATTACAGGCCCCCCCCCCCGCTCCCCCCGTTTCAATGTTGCTTGAATCAAATGCCATTCGACCTAGCCAACATTGAATTAGGGGGAGGGGGGATCACAAGGTCCAAAATGTTCGACTTCTTCTCGATAATTTAGGAAACATCGCGACCACACTGAAATTTGCCTATGTCCCAGCTTTTTTTGGCCAAGATTGTCTGAAAATGGTTGTTAACAAAAATAACTCATAGCTCGAGAACCCATAGAGATTTGTGCTTGAAATTTTACTACCATCATCCCCAGCACAAGAAGTGAGTTCTCAACCATTTCTGTCGAAATGGGCGTTGTTTGCTAAATTCGCTGAGCACTGTCTTAAATGTGGGCGTGGTCAAATTTCTGCAT
>REGM01000068.1:928175-938972 GCA_004194415.1 Aurelia aurita
GGCCGTTTACATGAGAAAGTCAAACCGGTTTGAAACTTCACCCCGATCTCAGTTGAACTCGGTGTCTGGTCAGAGCCCTATAAGTGTTTACATGGAAAACGCGATTTTCAACTCAAACCGGGGTGAAACTCAACTCGGCATTTCAAATCGGTTTGAAATTTCACCCCGCTTTGAAAACACCATGCAAACGCAAATTATTCTCAAACCGGTTTGAGATTAAGTGGTCTCGGGTTCAAAGTTCACATTGGCATTGTTTTTCTTGGCGCCAAACATATGACGATGAACAATCTCAAGCATTCTTGCTTCATTCGATAAACAACACAGGTCTCAGACCGGGGCGAAACTTCATGTGAACGCAAAAGGAAATAAGCTATCGGGCCAATATTCAGTTCGGGGTGAAATTTCAAAACGGTTTGAGTTTATCATGTAAACGCACCCTAAGTCTTTCTTGCTAAAACGCCTTTTCTTGTCTTCTACTGTTCTATTTGGTTCTATTTGTTGCAGTCCAAAACTTTTTTAATTATTCTGGCAGTACCCAACGAACAAACTTTCTGCAGAGGATCTAATCCTGGTTTGAAGTCAATCTTTTCAAGGTACTTTACAGCATTCTTTGTGACAATTCCTAAAGCGCCAATGACAATAGGTATTATGTAGACCTTCGTTACTTCAGTGTTCCAAACCATGAGGAGTTCATACTTCAGATATGTATAATGCTCAAATTTTTCTTTTTCCTTCCTTTCAACTCTTGTATCGAAAGGACATACCACCTCAATAATGTAACAGGTTTTTCCTTTCTTATCCAGCAGGACAAAGTCAGGTTTTTGATTGTCTATTTTTATTTCTGTTTGAATGGATAAGTCCCATAATAGTTTGACTTTTTCATTTTCTAAGACAGCCATTTCTTTATCCACAAAATGTTCGTAGCTCTTTGCAGTATTGGGAAATAAATATTTTTGATACATATTCCCGTGAAGGGTAGCAGCAACTTTATAACATGCCTTGCCTTTTTGTACTCGTTTTGAGCCAACTCTTTATATTCTGATACTACATGGCTGACAGTTTCATCTCTCTCACCACATAACCTACATGACGGCGAAATATCTTCTTTGTCAATGTTATGCCTTATCCAATTCGTCCTTATTGCTTGATCCTGCGCAGCCATAATCAGCCCTTCTGTTTCCTTCTTCAGATACCCTTTCTTAACTCACAGTCAACTGTTATCCTCGTCCCTTACTTCTTCTGTTTCCCTGAAAAATGCCGAGTGGAGTGGCTTGCTGTAATATCTCTCTTCTCGTGCTTTTCGTAGTCTTTCTTTCACATTTTTGGGATTCTCACTTTCTGACATCATATCTTCTTTCCCACCTCTTGTAGTAGCATCTCTTCCTTTTCTTTGATATAGAAACCTAGGCTCGTCTTCTCAAGCATCACACATTCTTCAACACTTATTAATCCTCGTCCGCCTTTCTTTCGTTTCAAATAGGTCCTGTCAACATCTCCTTGGGGGTGCATGCTTCTATATATTGTTAGCAATTTACGGGGTTTTCTATCCATTTCCTGTAATTCTGCTTTTCGCAAGTCTACAATTTCAGCCCCATATCTAAGTAAAGAAACAGCCCTGGAATTTATAGCCTGGATCGTATTCCTAGCATTAAGACTCGATTTCAAAATCTTCCTAATGCGTCTAAAATATTCCTTTGACAACATTTCTTTCATTTCCTTATTCTTTGTTGCATCACATTGGACAATAATAATAACAATAGTAACAATAATAATAATAATAAAAATAACAATAACAATAGCAATAACAATACCAATACCAATAACAATAACAATAACATAAACAATAACAATAACAATAACAATAACAATAACAATAACAATAACAATAACAATAACAATAACAATAACAATAACAATAACAATAACAATAACAATAACAATAACAATAACAATAACAATAACAATAACAATAACAATAACAATAAAAATAACAAAAAAAATAACAATAACAATAACAATAACAATAACAATAACAATAACAATAACAATAACAATAACAATAACAATAACAATAACAATAACAATAACAATAACAATAACAATAACAATAACAATAACAATAACAATAACAATAACAATAACAATAACAATAACAATAACAATAACAATAACAATAACAATAACAATAACAATAACAATAGCAATAGCAATAGCAATAACAATAACAATAATAATAATAATAATAATAATACATTCGTTTTTGCCCCAGTGTCCGAGCTGACAGACCAGTTAACATAATACTTATGTCATACTAGGCGTATGTTATCCAATACAAACAAGATCATAGTATGTGAGTACACAAGACTTAGAATTCATCCAATGTGAATAGGGTCAAAATATATAAATTTGGGAGTCGAATTAGAAGCAATGAATTATCCGAAAAAGAATATTCACAAGGATAACTTCTTCACCCTGTAAATTTGATATTGAGCACCACTGCAATGTGTTTTTCACAATGATCTTGTCCACCGTCAATGATCTCAGAACAGTCCAAACATCCTTTTTGATACAACCAAGTGAACCGAAGCAAAGCACTTTCAGTTCTACGTCCCATCCTAACGACTGTAACAGATTGCACAGCGGCTGATACCGTTCTTCTTTGGAGGTAAGTGCTTGCCGGAAAAAAAAGATCGTAGCAGACAGTCACCTCTAAGATAATGCATTTACGCTACTGATTGTCAATGACAAGGATATCAGGTTTACGATGCGTAATACACTTCAGGTCTTCACCATAGTAGTCCGTCATTACTGATTCTGCAAGCTTGTTTGAATGAAACTGGAAACCAAAAGAATCCCCTTAGTAACTACTTTCAACTCTACACCCCCCCCCAAATTGGTAAGATCTTAAGAGAAAGATGGGATATCGTAAATATAAAAACCTAAATTAAAGGCACTCTTCCCGGAACCTCCAATGATCGCATTCCGTCGGTGCATGAACCTACGGGAGATCATTGGTAGTAACACCATCACTGACAACAAAGTCTCAAGGAAGAAAGTAAAGAACATTTACTAGTGTAGTCACCCACAAAACATACAAGATATTTCATAAATCAAACAATAGGAGCATAAATGTCGTCTACCTCCTTGAATGCATTCGCTGTAACAAACTGTATGTCAGAAAATCTGAATGGCCCTTTAATTACAGACTAAATAACTATCGCTCAAGAATAAAATCAACGCAATACGACAAGCTCCTCCTGGTAGAAAAACATAACCACCCAATGAACAATAAACTTAACCACCCAGACAAATATTAGCCAAAACATCCTCTCAAAAAACCAATGGATAGGCAATTTTCTTTCCGTTCGCTCATTTATGCAATACTTTGTTTCCCTGTGGCCTATCATTTCCACACATAAAGCGTAACATTAAAATTCAATCAAGGATTCATGTGACGACATATTTGGCATCACGTGACCCCGATTAGGCATCACGTGACCCCTTTTAAATCACGTGACCGCTAAAAAGGTATAAAAGGGTAATACCATCATGTAAATAATCATTCTCCTGACGATGAACGTAGAGTTGAAACGCGTAGAGAATATAAGAGAATAGAAGATGAAATTAGAAGAAACTCCAAGTCGTCTTATTTCTGCGTTCATCTTTATATACCGGGTGTCCCAAAAAACAGTATGCAAGTTTGAAAAAATTCTGATGCCAAGAGTTTTCGTCACATCACCCTAAGGCTACTTTTATGTTAACCCTCAATAGATCAATTAAATTGTGATATTTTTCTGATAATTTTTGGATACTTGGTTGCAGTGCAATAAATCAGCAAGTGTACAATTTCCTCTTGGTCCCAAACCAGAGCTTCCAGTAGAGAAGAGCTAACGATTCTAGGGATTGAAGAAGCATGTCGGCCCTCGAAATCCAAAGTTTATATGCCTCTGATATGAAAGCAACTTTTTATGTTAATCCGCAATGGCTAATTTTGATTTGATATTTTTCTTGTCATTATGAGGGACTTGGTTGTAGAGCTATAAATCAACAAACGCAATATTTACTCTTAGACCCAAAAACCAGAGCCTTCATTGTAGACCCCTGAGAAGGCAAGAAACCCTAAAGCATGGCAACCCTCGAAATTCTCAGCAAACAATTTGCTACTGATTTTTAATGAACAAGCTAGATATAAGGCTTTCCTTGACAAATTGTATCAATGCTTCTTAGTGGTCAAGGGAATTCTTTGCCTTTACTACAATGAACCAGTAATTGTTAAAATTACACTTTTTAAGTAAAGTAAAAGTAAAGAAATCTCTTGATTAATGATAATGTAATATGAATGTTCCTTGAGAATGTCTTCCTCTCGGTTTCTAACGATAATAATCACGAGGCATATCAGCATTAGATGACGAGGGCCGACATGCTTCTGCCTTCCCTAGAATCGTTAGCTCTTCTCTACTGGAAGCTCTGGTTTGGGTCTAAGAGGACATTTTACAGTTGCTGATTTATTGATCTGCAGCCAAGTTACAGAAAATTCTCAGAAAAATATCAAAATTTAATTCATCCATTGGAAGTTAACATAAAAATAGCTTTGGGGTGATTTAACGAAAATTCTTGGCGTCGGAATTTTTCAAACTTGTATATAGTTTTTTGGGATACCCGGTATATATATATCTAGCTGCAGGGCTATCAAAAATAAGATTTTGTCATGCATTGACAACCCATGTTTCAACTTTTTGGTGTAGAGTCTGGTTTAGATTTTGATGTAGAGATTTGTGAACTGTTGTGCCAACTGAAATTATTCTAGTATGAAGGAAACAAGAGAATTCTAGTGGGCTGTGATCATAGGGCAGGTCAGGGGGTATCACTGATCATGGACCAATGCATCAATGCATGAAAAAAAGTAATTGTAAAAAGCCTGTTCTCATTTTACAATTCCAGAAATTTCTTGAGAAATACTTTATGCAGATTTTTATTGATATTTTACTCAGAAACAGCACAGTAGATAGATAGATACATCTATGAGTTGTTCTTCGTTTTTCTCCTCCTCAACTTGCGGTATGCTGTCAGCAGATGACTTCTTAGAAATAGCCAAAGGCTTTGGTCCATTTATAATTAGCTAGAAAGATATAAACCCAAAAATATGAATGAAAAAGACCAAAAAATCAGTTTTAGAAGAATGGAATAATTCATGATGGTTTCTCAGACATTTTCAATGGCTTTGGGTCATGTATACAAAAGGTGTGATCCAAAAAATTACAAACAAGACACATTTGAATGAACGTGACTCAACAAGTTCATATTTAGACTAATGGAATGATGCAATTTTCACTAGAAATCTGTGGCTGGATACCTGTCTAACTTTGAGAACTTATTTTATTGCCTTTGCTCTTTTGCCATAGGAGCAATATGTGCTGTAGAGTTTGCCCTCAGTTTTACAACTACACCTCTTTCTTTTCACAGTTGACTTTGTCGCGCATTGTCAACAGAAAAGATGGATTTATCTACATTTAAGTCTTTGCACATTATTTAGGTCGTTCTAGATCAAAATCTAGGCAAAAAACCTCATCATAAAACGATGTGGAGACTAGGGCTATGACACCGGTACTTATATGAAAAATATCATAACTTGAGAATAGGTCTATTTTACCCACCATTATTGGTCCAGAATAATCTGAGTAGTATTGGTCCTTGAATATGCAGTACCTATTTGGGACCCATATACCAAAAAGAATATTGATAAATTGGAAATGATACAAAGGAGAGCTGCAAGATATGTACTAAATCGATATCATTACTCTGCAAGTGTGACTGAAATGTTAAACGAGCTTGGATGGAAGAGCCTCGAGGAGCGAAGAAGGCATATGAGACTCACAATGATGCACAAGATAACTAATGTTTTAGTTGCAATCATAATGGTACACAATATCAAAGACCGTGTTTAAGACAAAATAGAAAATGTAATGACTTTGCCTTCATCCTACCCAACACAGGCCAAGACTATTTTAATTATTCTTTTTTCCCACGCACCATAAAGCACTGGAATTTTCTTCCAAACCAAGTAGTAAAAGCACCAACCATAAACTCATTTAAGACACGTTTATCAGCTGTATAATAACATATCTAATCTTTTTGTTGTTGTTAATTAATCACCGTTTTCTTTGTATATTAAATACTATAGGTCATTGCACGTAAGCCCAGTTTGATCCACCAACCTCTATAGTTTTCTTCCTTTCTCAATCAAAACCAAAAGTTATCTAGCGGCTTTACATGCAGTGACCAATCGTATTTCATCAGCGGAGCACTCAGCATTGAGGTTGCAGATTATAACATGTAGATGAGTCTGAGTTTTCCTCTAACGAATTTGCACTACCTTCTGCCTCTTGCTCTTGCTAGAAGAAAATATTTTAGGGATTTTACAAGATCTCTACATGAAGGTGTTTCATTTCTAGACAATACGTCTCTCCGATGCACATGCCTTAAACGGCAAGTCCTTAATGTATGCGAATTATAAGGTCTCGAAACATCAAAAACCCACAGGATCAACTTTCACGCGTTTTCGGTGCAACTTCCCCTTTAAATCAAAGATCAAATTAATTTTAGCGACATTGATCCTTCTAACCATTGCCTCACTTTTGCGAAACTTTGTAGCAAAGCCAAATGAACAACACTGATCGAACGAAAGAGAGTCTAAAGATTGGAATTTAAAGCAAATCATCAATAATTTTTAACAGGTCAAAATTTGTTTTAACCCTATTATTACTGGGGGCACATAGTGCCCCCTTCATATCTCCATGAATAATGCAGATATGAGAGCGAGATTTGGTACAACACAGTAACAAAATCTACACAATAGGGTACTTTTTTTATTCTTCATTACACATATGACGTCACTATGACGTCACATTGGAGGAAAATGGCAATATTTTCTAACTATTGGCAATATTAGCAAAAGTTTTATTTTATAATTCCTTCCTTATTGGGTCTAGAATGTATCACAAATCATCAAACAGCAAAATCAGCAATATGATATCTATTTTAACTCATTACATATATCATTTATTCAATATTTAGTTATAACAGTTTTTCATTGCTTCATCAAAAACCCTACTTACCGATGCAACTACTCTAAAATGCCTTTAATCATTTAAAACGATCCAGAGAACCAAATTTGACAATAAAATGTTATCTATTACATCTTTTATTATATATATGGCATCACAAACTTTGATGACGTAATTAAATTTTAAATTGAGGACTTGATACAAAATGATCAAGACTTTTCATTATCTGAAAGCTCTCATTGAGAGCTATCGAATGTTGGTTTTATCGATTATATGTGATCATCTTAGCAAAAACTAGACTCACTTCTTTAATTTAACTGCCGACCATGTGTCGATGGTCTAGTGATCATTATCTACTATTTACAGAAAAAAAATCTATTTTAAATTAGCCTATCAAGATTTTAGGAAAAATCAGAAAACCTCGGCTCTTTATCTTTCGAAATGACGACACTACATCAGATCATAATTGCCGCGGGCACTTACCGTTATAATTCTGCTTTTGGTGCCACTATCATCAACAGGGAGAGTGCAAAAAGGAGATTCAACCTTTTGGAAAGCAGTACAAACTAATCCAATGGACCAATTTCAAAGGTTCTTTGCTTCAATCTATCAATGGACATATCACTTAAAATTAGAGACTAACTACCGGGTGTCCCAAAAAAACTATACAGTTTTGGTGAAACCTACCGATGAGAATTTAGTGCGAATCCATCCGAAAACATTATTAAAACATACCTCGATAGTCAACTTGAACATAGATACCTCCTTTGTTGATATTGGTGCCTTGACGGTTGAAATATTAATCTTCAAAGGACAAATTTGCCTCCAACTCCAGACGAGAGATTTGGCGTTTTGGCCTAAGCAAACTCTTGAAGCACAGTGAATATGTCAACAATAGACTTGACAAAATTAGAAACAGGAGGAGAAAAAATTAATAACTGCACAACAGATACGTTAAAAAAATATGATTTACGTGTCAATTATCATCAAGGGGGCTCCGAAGTAAACTTCATTAATTTTAATATTAAAAATTATTTCACAAAGTTTCCTTTGGAGCTCCCTTGATGATAAGTGTCACGCAAGTCATATTTTGTAACACGCATCTGTTCTGCAGTTTTAAATTTTTCTCTTCTTGTTTCAAATTGTTTTCAAGTCTATTGTTGACTGCTTCGCTGTGCTTCATGAATTTGCTTAGGCCAAAACGCCAAAGCTCTGGTCTGGTGGTGGAGGCAAATTTGTCCTTTGAAGATTAATATTTCAACTTTCAAAGCATCAATATCAGCAAACGAGATATCTATGTTGAAGTTGACTATCGAAGTATGTTTCAAAAATGATTTCGGATTGATTTACACTAAATTCTCATCGCTAGGGTCGACCAAATCTGTATACTTTTTGGGAAACCTGGTATAGGTAATTATGTCAACATGCAGGTGTCATGAGGGTAATTGGAATACAATATCAGAGGTGAGGCCTCTTGAAAAGTAATCCTTTACAAACTAGAACAACGACACTTTTACGATAGATAAAAGTGGATAAGCTTGCCGCGTGGTCCCTGTGGTACCGCGCTGGTCCACCAAAGTACCGAGTTATTGTTTGGGGAGAAATTTTAAAGTAATAGTCATTGAAGTTAATGCATTAAATCTGCATCTGCAATGGGTCAACCATTTTTACTTACCCAGTAAACATTTTTCGTGAAATATGTTTCTCGAGCACGGTTTGCAATTCTTGCTAATCTTCTCGACATTCTTGATAGACGGGAATACAAGACACTAAAGTACTTCCAGGGACATCCACCCGGTAATCAGTTGATTAGATTATCAAAGTTGCTATTCTTGAATGTTAATGATTAGATATTCTTGCTTTCAGCGAAGGGTCCTCGATGTTCCATTGGCCCACCTGGACCTCCCGGTAAGCAGGGCACAACTGGAAAACCAGGAAAGAATGGAACTGTAAGTAACAGAGATCATAAAATTGACATCCTGTTGTTTTAAATTGTTGTAAAAGGTACCTGCTCTACTTCTTCTCTTCTTTATCCCTCAGTTCTCTGTTTAATTTTATTGTTTATCCCTCAGTTCTCCTCCAACTGGGTGCCATTGGCCCCCTAGTACATTTTTTCGGATATCTCTGTAAGGAAAAAGATTTTCTCACTAAAACTTTTTGACTTTTAGCAACTACCTACATTGCAACTTCCTGTAGAATTTTATTGCAATATCTTAGCAGATGGGGGGAGGGAAAGAATTTTCTAGGACTGACCCAGTCAAAGTGGCAAATTAGCAAATTTTTATTTGTTGTTATAGAAATCGCTAAATTGCAATGTTATGAGAATTTTTTGTGAAGAAGAGTATTATTCGAAGTTGTCTATCATAAATACTTCGTTAGGACACAGGAGGCCCAATCGCCTATCATGAAGGCCTAGCTTCACTGCGGCAATTTACGCTGCTGCTATTTCCTAACTGCAACATTAAGACAGCAGTACTTGTTCTTTGAATTGAAGAAAAATTAAGTTCATACCGTAAAGGGTTGATTGTTTATCTCTTGCGTCGTTTCTTGCAACGAACTTATTGAATCATCCTGCCGCTATGACAACATGCTACTGCTCTGTTGCTGTTGTTGTACTGCAATAACGCAACATTATTGATTTTGTAGGTTGTACAGTGTATATATTAAGTAACAAGGAGTGAAGCTTTTTTAACTGCCTAGATCCAACAACAGTTTTGTCCTCGCTCAATCTCGGTCAATTTTGCATTAAACGCCCAGTTCTTTGCATCAAAATGTTCCCCAACTCCTAAACTTTGTACAAAAGACATTTGTTTCTGCTTTCCTACGTGAAATCATTTAAAGCGGGCGCGAAATAATTCTCATCTCCTCGACGGTTTGAAATCTGTCGAAGCTCGTCCTACCATCGCGCCCACATCAAAGTGTACCGACGCTCGAAATTCGTCAGATTTTCGGCAAATATTACGACGGTGACCCCCGGATTTTGTAGCGATTTGTTGTGTAACGGAATACGTAAAGAAAATGAAACAGCATGAGACCTACAAAATCCGGGGGTCACCGTCGTATCGTAGACCCGCATTTTAGATATTGCTGCTCTGTTTGGGGATGTGCTAGTGACACTACTCTAAAAATATTGCAAAAGCTACAAAATCAGGCAGCTCGTGTTGGTACAAACAGTCTTTTCGATAAATCATCGCTGCCATTATCACAACTAGGATGGTTAACAATCAAAGAAATGATTGACTTTGAAACAGCCTCTATAGTGTACAAATCATTGAATGGGCTTGCACCTCCCTATATGCAGTCAATGTTTCACAAATTGTCAGATTCTTGCAATCGGAACCTACGTAATACCAGTACTGATCTCAGGATTCCACTGTGTAAGACCTCAAATGGACAACGGAGCTTTTCCTATCGAGGAGTTACTGTTTGGAACCTATTGAGCTATGAAATCAAAACTGCTCCTTCGCTAGCTACTTTCAAAATGAGATTAAAATCGTTCTTGAAAGATCAAAGAGGCTGATCTTCTAAACCAACGTTCAGCATATACATATGACTTCTGAGTCCCTTTCTTTTTATAAATGTTTCTTTTCTTTTATATAGGATATTAAAGTTGACTTATATTAGCAATGTATTAGGTTAGTTTGTTTTTAAGCAGGGCACATTGTAAATCAGTTATTTAAACTTTACTGAATGTATTTAACCCTGTTAAAATAAATCAAAATGAAATGAAATG
>REGM01000068.1:939444-959309 GCA_004194415.1 Aurelia aurita
CTACAAAATCCGGGGGTCACCGTCGTAATATTCGCCGAAAATCTGACGAATTTCGAGCGTCGGTACACTTTGATGTGGGCGCGATGGTAGGACGAGCTTCGGCAGATTTCAAACCGTCGAGGAGATGAGAATTATTTCGCGCCCGCTTTATATGATTTCATGAAGGAAAGCAGAAACAAATGTCTTCTGTACGAAGTTTAAGAGTTGGGGAACATTTTGATGCAAAGAACTGGGCGTTTAATGCAAAATTGACCGAGATTGAGCGAGGACAAAACTGTTGTTGGATCTAGGCAGTTAAAAAAGCTTCACTCCTTGTTACTTAATATATACACTGTACAACCTACACAATCAAAAATGTTGCGTTATTGCAGTACAACAACAGCAACAGAGCAGTAGCATGTTATCATAGCGGCAGGATGATTCAATAAGTTCGGTGCAAGAAACGACGCAAGAGATAAACAACCAACCATTTACGGTATGAATTTAATTTTTCTTCAATTCAAAGAACAAGTACTGCTGTCTTAATGTTGCAGTTAGGAAATAGCAGCAGCGTAAATTGCCGCAGTGAAGCTAGGCCTCCATGATAGGCGATTGGGCCTCCTGTGGTTAGGATGGAAATTGTTCTCCAAATATGATGTTATATCATCTTTCCTCATTTTGGCTAATTTTGCCGCTCTTCTTGACCAAAAAAAGGAAAATGCTGACGTAATCAATATTTGTTACTAATTTTAGATCAAGTTTACATTTTCCAAGTGTTAATTCCCAGAGCTGTTATGAGACCAAATTGGTTGTTCTGCGTACTAACAGTCAAGATTTATGTAGGGGGTTTTCTGCTCGCCCCTTCAGCCAAAATAGGACATGCCCCACCACTTTAAGGTTAACTGGGATAGCATATCTACTAATTTGTTTCTAGCACGTCGGTTTGAAAAACAGTATTGCAACTGAAACGTTTTAACGTGTCTAAATATTATAAAATGAAAAAAAAAACGAAAATGTTATAAACTCGTCAGAGAACAAAGAAAGGAACGAAGTTGATGACAGACATACAGGGACTTTAATCGATTTAGGTAAAAATGTTCCGAAATTCTTAGATTCCTTCATTCCATATTATTCCATTGGCTTCCTTTGTAATGAACCTACAAAAAGCCTATGATTTCATGGATAGTAAACTCGCATTTAAAATGATTTCTAATTGCGCACGGAACTACTTAGACATTTTCTCTTGCCTTTGCAACCACATGTTTTCAAATTGAAAACACAACGATCCTTAAGTGACGTGACGTAATGGGACGTAATAGCCTGTCTCCTCAGTTAATTGGTAATATCAATTGCCCGGCGGGGTCACTTCTATATAAATATGTATATCATGTGAGTTCCCAAAAACTCTGAGAAAGAGTATTCAAAAACCTTGCATTCTAGGACATAGATTCCTGAAAATAGGGGTAGTGTTTTTATGCAATGTCAGAGGATTCCAAAATAAGGGTATCAATTATCAATTTATGATTCTAAATATTAGTTTATATACTTGATATAATGGTTATCATGGGAAAATATTGCTTAGCAGCAGCACCAAAATCCAATGACCAACTACCATCTACTTTATTCTAATATTCATTAGATTTCAAAATTTCTTCAATGAAATTATCTCATCCTTTGTGTCATGGTGTGCATTTGTGCCAAAGCTGAAATTCATCCAGTAGAAAATTTTGTCACACAATTCATTCTTTACTCTGCACTGCTAAAATTCATCTTTGATCCCTATTCTGATATAGTATCTATAATTTGGGAGTAATTTAGGCTATTGTAAGTTTCACAAATCAGATCATTTGCATCTCTTGGAATTGGGTTTCAATTTTTGATTTGACCTCCATGTAGATTCTTTTCACGTCTGTTTTAAATGTTTCATAATGCAGTCAAAATGATTCTAGCTTTTTTTAAGAAGTCGAATCAATGTTATATACTTACTTCGACTCTACATGGCTGTTCTTTATCATATTTTCTCTCTTCTGACTCTGAGCAAAGCTTGCACTTAGAATGGTGGTTGTTGCTGCCGTCCAGTATGTCATGTTTTCCAAGTTAGTTTATGGAAGCAAATTTCAAAAACCTACTCGAATAAGATGACACATAGGAACTACAACAACAATTGCCATTTCAAAACTGACCTTTGTCAGCAATGGCGATGATCCCACAGCACAAACACAGCTCCATCATTGGACTTGCCCAAGTCGTCTTGTAAGAAAGAAAGAGACGACTTGTGCCGAACAGCGCACAGCTGGATAGCCCGCCGTTTTTTGGGCCGGCAGGCGGTACCTTTGATCACGATTTTTGTCCAATAGTAGAGAAGACGGTGATTTTCTCAAAAAGAAAATAACGGGCGCCAAAATGAATGTAATAGGACCCAACGCACCTGTGTATACAGTAGAAGTACAAGAACAAATAACCCCCTGGTTTTTTATTCTTGCGGTTGGGTCCTATCGCAAATTTCGGGTTAAGTTAGGTCACGCACGGCCATGAATAATTAATGAGGAGCTGTTCGGCACAAGTCGTCTCTTTCTTTCTTACAAGACGACTTGGGCAAGTCCACTCCATCATAGAGTTTTGTTGCAAGCAGCCCAAAACATGAGAGAAAATAGGAATAAAACGCCAACCAGTAAGTATATATAGTATTCACTAAATTAACTTGCAAAATTAATAAGTTGACATCATCTGTTAAGCCCTAGTATGAGAGATGATCTGTCAACATAAGGTGGGTCTGTGGATATACAGTAGCTCACTTCTCGTGTACACTTTTAAATACAGGTTTAATGTTTGTTGTATTCAAAGAGAATTAATGCAATAAGCTGATATGAATCAATCTTAGAAACTGCATAGCCACATTTTGCCAATGTTACTGAGACATGTGTTATCTACACAGTAGGTAAGTTCTTATAAATTTAGGTAAAGTGCAGAATCAATGAGTTTTGAGTAGGCTAGCATTCAATTATCAATTGGCCTACCACAGTTCAGTTTCAGTTTCATTTATCATCAAGCAATCCTAAATACAATTTTCAACAAATACACTCCACAACTAAATACATTATAACACTATAAACTAAAAGCTAACAATACTGGCGAAAAAAAATAAAGTAAGTCACTATACATAGTTGTGTTTAAGATTGACTGATTAAGGAGGAGCTCTCTATGTAGGTTAACTAATCGAGAGAGAGCCCCCCCCTCCCCCCCCCATAAAAATGAGAAAAACTAAAAACTTTATATTAAAAACAACAACCAGTAACCAGATGACTCCACATGAGCAAAATAATTTCTGTAATATTTAGTGACATGAGGAGAACATTATACTAAAGAGTTTATTGTACCACATTTCTGATTCAGTCCACAGAAACTTTATTACTAAATGACTGAAAAAAGCGCATACACATTGATATTGATATTTAGAAGAATTATTTACATATAATTGTGTCCATATTATAATAAAATTGTTCTTTATATAGATTTGGTGATCCAACATATCAGTTAACATATTGCTAAAGTTGAAATTATATTCATCAAACTCAACAGAAAGCTTTTTTGAGACTATTGCCAACAAAATAGTCTACTCAAGAAATATATATAGAAGCTTCAGCTAGAAGCATTTTATTTTTACATGTGATTAGGGCATGTGTCTTGCTACTTTTCAGAGAAAAGAATCATTACATTTGGAAAAGGTCAGAGAAAAGTAAGAGATACTCAGAGAAAAGGGTCCATCTTTAGCTTGTAAATATCAGAGAAAAGGGGTCTATTTTTAATTTTGGGAACTCACATGACATACATATTGATATAGAAGTGAAGTGATAGCCTGGATCAAGTGGTCATTGGTCTTGGAATTTTGCCCCGTTTTCAAAATTAGGTAGTCTTAGCCATCTTTAGTGATTTGCTAGAAGGAAACTTTAGGTAATTGGAAATAATCCCAGAGATAGCATTTTTGATATCACCATTATATTTTCAGAATTACAGCGTTTTTAAAATTTCTGCTACTTTTGAAGTTGTGACGTCATCAAATTCCTAAATCGTAAACCATAAAAGCTACAGACTTTAGCTTGCTAGGGTACCATTTAAGAATTGTAACAACAAGACCATGATAGTCGCTAAGACCTGTCTCAAAAACTGAGGATTTCTGGAAACTTCTCACTCGATTAGTGAGAATAACGTCAATCGAAGAGCTGCTGTTTTTGGTAAAACAGGTTTTGGAAGTCACTAAGTTGGAGAGCCCGAAAACGTCACAAAAGTGTGCAAGTTTCTGATATGCACCGTTTTCTTTGTCGAGCGTATTAATGTTGATATCTCCCATCAATATCACATTGTCATATTTGTCTAAAGCTGAATTCAAGGACATGGAAAGTGCAGAGAAAAACGAATCTAAATCTCTGGGTTCAGGGGGTCGATAAATGCTATAGATAATCCATTTTTTCTTATTAACTGTCAGTTCAAAACAGATTAGTTCAAGACTTGAGACTTCAAACGAAGGGGCACGATTGCAAACAACACCCTTACGAACATATTGCACGAGGCCACCGCCAAACTCATTCCTATCGCGACGNTTCTCCTTCGCAGCGTCCTTGTCACGATTTACGCCCCCGCAGAAGTTATAATGTTTTATTGAGCGCTGATAGACCACAGAATAGACTTGGAGCAAGTCTAGGATAGGGTTAAATGAAATTTGGAAGAGATTCGTTGTACTTTTTCAAACTTTTTCAAAATGGATCCAACCACCATAACTTTACCCATAACCGGTACCCATAACTTTATAGCATAACCACTGATTTCACTGAAACATTTTCCTCTTCTAAGTAAGCATTGTTAATACAATGAACTACCAGGTGAGTCTGAAAAAAACGTGGGGCGTTTAGCAAGCCATATTTTTGTGAAAAGCAACTCAAATCGGGAGTGTTGAAGTTGTCTATTGCAGAAGGAAGATTAAATTAATTATAGAAAATTACTTTCGTAAAATCAGTCATTTCTTTCTTTATTTATTTGAGAATTTGGTGATATAGCCATTTTGGTGAAAAGTTTCGCTAGTAAAGGAACTTTCAGCTTGCTAACAATGACAATTTAAATGACTAGTCCTCAAGGGAAACAACATAATTAACATTAGTTTTTACAGTCAATGATTGCCAATGCTTCCAAATTTGGAAGCGGCTAACTCTAATTATTATTATTATTATTATTATTCTCCTTTAGTGCTCTAACACAATGCATAGGTTGTTTCGATTATTGTTAGTTTTAGACAATGGCGCCTACCTTGTGTGACTGTTTTCGTGACATAGTACACGGAGCAATTGCTGTTTTGTTAATCCGTGTATAACATAAGAAGTACAGGGGTATGCATCTTCTTCGGATAAACCAATCAGTGAGCAGGATCTCAAGAGAAGATTATCACAAGCGCATCTTTTCCGTTGTGGTCTGGAAGTCGCGAAGTCAAGCGAAATTATTTACATAAGCCTTTGTTCACCCAAAACTGAAAAGCCAAGTTGTATGCAAACCAGGGGGTCGCATGAAAAAGTTGATCAGCGACAATAACTACGAAATTAGATTGAATACATTTTTTCCTGGGGACCTCAAGGTGTTTTGATAGAAGCCTGCTGAGCCACCCCAACTCTCCCTCAAGCCGTTTCAGGTCGTAATCCTTTCCCCAAATAGTAATAATGTCCTCTAAAAGTCGATTCGAATAAAGCAGGGCTCATGGAAGAAGTATTTTCTGAGAAGTACACGTATTTTTTATAAGAAACAGCTTATAAGATTAGGAAATGATACGCTGAATTTGTTTAACCCTAATTTAACCGGGCTTTTTTTAACTAATATAGCCGGAGGAGTGCTTTCCACCCCCCCCCCCCTCTATAAATCGCCTTAGACCAATGGGAAATCATTCAAACCTGGCAAGGGCGTAGTACTAACCATTCTTTGCAGATTGGCAGCTTTGGGTGTGGCCATCTCATTAGATCACGTCCACTATGATGTCATAATGTTGAAAAAATGTCAAAATTTATGTTTCTCCAGCTAATTCGTTCTAAAAATAGAAAAAATATCATTTAATTCGCTATTTTTCATCTTATTTGCCGTATTATTCATTCCTAACTCAAAAATAATACCTAAAGGTGCTTTTAGACTTTTATTTTTAAAGAAAATGACAAATATTAATGACTTCACAACCACGAAGTGGGTTTTACGACCAAAAATTGATGCAAAACTAGCTAAAAATACTTTAAATGTATTTCAAAACGCAATTCTATGCATTTTCTACAACTTCCGCTGGAAGAAGCTTCAAATTTTGCAAAATTTACCCAAAATGGCGGCACATGTGACGTCATCATTTAAAAATGCTGATGTCAGTAATTTCCATTGTTCTTGATAACAAATGAAAGCTCTTTGCTTGCTGATTCTTTTAAGGTATAATAATCAACATTTTAAACTAATTCTGGTTTTAAAAATATCAAAAACATTGATTTTGTCAATACCATCTACCAAATATGGTATTGTCATCTGTCACGTGACTCCCATTGTTCAAAAATGTTATTGTCACAATGTAGCAAATAGATAATTAGTAATTCTCAGAAAGTTAGAGAGTCATAGCTCATGCATTTAATAAATGCTCTGCAAACAACCGACAGGGGGTGGAAAACACCCCCCCCCCCCGATTCAAGTAGGGTTAAACTTTAACCCTATTTCACATGGGGGGGTCGTTTTTCGCCCCCCAACCAAACTTTGCTACATTGCGCCTAAACAACAATAGATATGAGAACCAAACCTTTGTGACTTTTAATGAACTTTAGTTGCCAATTACAATTTCAATATTTCATTGTTCTAAAATCGGTTAGGTGACCACAATAGCACCATATTTGGAGAGTGGCCAACAAAAAAAGGTTGAAACGCCCATAACTTCTTTGTTTCTCGTCTGAATTACTTGAAACATGTATCATTCGATTGATCATGGTGAGAGCTTTCATTTGATGTATAACTTTTTATTATTTGCTGACATCAGCAGAATTTAATATCTATGACGTCATTTACATTTATGACGTCATTTTTCAAATAAATAAGTAAATGAATTGAAATTTTTGTAGCACATTAGTCTTATCTTGCTGGTGTCATGCATATTGAGTTGATATGGGTTGGAAAAAGAAATAATTCTATGAAAAAACTGCAGTGATGGTCTGTCTGGAGAACAGAGAGTTAATTAAGTGCTAATTGATCTATAAATAGATGCTTAAAGTTGTTTCAAGGTATATATTTGATTCTACTATGTGTTTTCTATTATTTAAGACCATTTGCATTCAAATCGGTTGAGTAATTATTTAAATAGAATTTTTCTTGTGAAGAAGGTAAATTTGCCAATTTTCCATTGTTTTTGTTCGCCTAGCAACGAATCGCGTGACTAGTTAATTACCATTGTTATATTTGAAAAGCCCATTGTCTAAAGAACAATTGAGGTAAGTCTTATTGTTATATCCTGTGTATTCTCAGAGAAAAACAGGGGGGGCCAAAAACGCCCCCCCCATGCCAAAATGTCATAAAAATACCCCATGTGAAATAGGGTTAAGAAACTACCCTACCTGAATTAAAAAAGCTAAGAAACTTGTTGATTTGTAGCTTTAATTTTCCCAGGTCATTCGAAAACGTTTTGATACTGTACAATAATATAGTGGATGTTTTGGCATTTTTTTTAGTGCGAATTGTGTTATAACATATTTTGAGACCTTAATAAGTAATTTGGAAGACCTTCTAACAAAATTATATTGGCTCTTCAATTGGGGCATCATTAACAATATAAGAAACACATAAGAAACTTTTGGTAGCAAAATGGCCCTACAATTTAAGAAACTGCCTACCAACCCCGGACCTTTGCTTCTTATAAAAAAATACGTGTATTGACTTGTTAATAATATAAATTAGTTAAGCAAGTGAGAGCATCTTCTATTTTGGAAGTAACGTTGCTAAATAAAACATGACATTATTGCTCTTCTTGCATTTACCCAAGTGGATTCCCTCCTTCATTTGCTATTCTTCGATCTTAAACACACAAATAAAGTCAGTAATTAAGTTGTTTGTGTTGGACGAAAATCAAAATGAATGATCGAGAATGAGCATTTCGAAGAGATTGGTGAATTTGAGTCCTGAACAGAACACTGTTCTGAATGTAAAGGGATGGTCATTCAGTCACAGATCACAGACACTGCAACAGTTTGAAATAGGTGTTCGTATTTTCCTGTGAAGGTGCTAACCCCCTAGTGGAACTTACGGCATGTTTTGGTTATTGGCCATAGCAAATGCACTGTCCACGGCAACGGTGGACGCGCTTGTGAGAATCTCTAGCAATACAGTTAGGACAACTGTCATACCCCTAAGCCTTTCTCTCCTTAGGGTGATCTTCAAATTTTAGAATTCTAGCGTCTATCTGTGTTGACCAATCAAAAAGCGCGCTGTCTGGTTCCCTGTGGTCATCTCCTGTAACTGTTGATATCGCATTACATCAAAACCTGAATCTGAAACCACAAAATTATCTTGCGTCATCGTACGTCTTCCGCTTCGGATAAAACGACTACAATGCAGCAATTGCTGTATGTACTATGTCACGAAAACAGAACTGCGAATAAACCCAATTCATACAAGGCGCCCTTGGTTTAGAAGGTCATGCGTGCATGAATATGAATCTAATTGAGGGCCTATTTTAGCAATTTTTCGAAAAAGCAATTTTTCGCTCGTATTTCTGGAACGGAAAGACCGATTTCAGCCCAACAAATGTTCATATCTAAGTTTGCTTTTCTCCTATGCAATGAATTTGAAAGAAACTAGTTTCCAATTAAACTGCATCAATACAAATTGGCAAACACCCCGTGTTTTTTCCAACTCACCCGGAATAAACTCTTATTTTTAAGGTTGGCATGCCTGGTCTCAATGGTCAGAAAGGTGAGAAAGGGGAACATGGACCAAAAGGAGAAATGGGGCTGCCAGGTATTAAAATCAGTTGTTTTCTCTTAGCTCATTACTCGTCATTGATTATTGAAGAATGGTAATACCCGATGGGAGGTGGGTTAATAAAATTGCAACTGTTTTAAAATCCTGTTGTATAAAGCACAACTGACTGTGAAAACTGTGCAAACTGTGAAAACCAGGGATCGTGCAATGCGGGAGGCGAAAAGCAGTATGATTTTGATTCAGAGGTGTGATCAGCCACGCTTGAAAATCTTGAAATTATTCACGATGAAAAACAATAGACCTTTTTGGAGATAAAACTTTTCAACTATGATTTCAAAGAAAGCAGCTCACTACCTCGCTTGAGAACCTAGTAAGTGCTTCTCTCTTGCGTGCGTTACCAATAGCAATGCATGAACTTTTTTCAACAGTCAGTCAAGTTTCAATAGCTCTTTTTTTGCGCTACTTCCTTTGGGACTTGCATCCTTTTAACAGTAAATCATAAAAACCTTCCAACATTCTAATATCTATAAAATTGTATGATGTTGATCATCAACAACCTCAAAACCATGCATTTATGTCCTTTGACTTATCTGTCTTCAATCTATCAACCGTGGCAGTAGTTGAACAGTCTCCACACAGCGACCCTGACAGTGGCAAACTTCTCTACCGGGTGAGTCAATAAAAATAATCCCCTTTTGCAAGGCCACTGCTCCCTAGATATCAAGACAAGAATATTGGCAAATATATTGTTCAATAGTGAACATGTTAAAAAAGATTATAAAATTTACCAGACTGAAATCTGCCACTACGTTCTGAAATTATGAGGAACTTTCTAGACAAAGCCATTTCAGGTAAACTTCAAAAACGGCATAAAACGATGATCACATTAATGCCCAAACATCAGAAGCTAGCAATAGCTGTCCGTTTTGCCTCCAGCGCTGCGCGCTTCTTCTAAATCTGCGCGCTCGCTTACTTGTGAAATATTCCGATAGTGGTTTCAATAAAGTTTCAACTTAATTTTCGTGATTTTGCTTATATTTTTAATGTACAAAATCATTTTTCTGGATCAAAGTGGTTAATAACGAACAGTTAAAAGCGCATTGTCCAATGTGATAATGATTTTGAGACACAACGCTATTTTTGGAGCCTGTGCAATTTACATTTTAAAGGTCCCCTTGCCATTAGAAAGCAATAAGCAGAGCCAAAAATTACACTAAAAAATCCTTTTAACAACTTATCCTAAAAAATTGACTTATTTTCCAAGCAATGATTAGAAAGCCTTTAATTTTTAGTATTTGGTGCTTCCATTTTGTAATATATTACCACTGCCGTCCTACACTGAAGTATACCCTCAATTTAGAGAAAACGCAATTTCCTTTAAATTAAAAATAGATTTCTTTTCTTTACAAATCAATTCAATTACATTGCAAACATTGTACCCTACTCTAAGCTAAAAGAAAGTACTCTACGGTGAATATGATAGACGACTGCACTAAAGATGACGCAGCTGAAAATTCTTACCATGCGCCCAAATAAATTCTCATAACTAAGGTAAAGCCTCTGTGAGACAAGAATGCTGTACATAGCCCATATTTGTTTTCAAGTAAGATGCACTTACGCAACCCTTTTGGTAGACTATACATTATAAGACATAATCATCGATCATAAATCATAGAAAATAATTCTTTGACTGAGCATAGAATTCTTCTAATGTTGTTTGCTGTTGAGAAAATCGTTTCAAAAAGAGAATTTAGAAAACCTTATGCACTTAAAATACATTTCCTTGCACCCTGCTACCTTTGAAAGTCCATTAGGTTACCTGCTCTACATCGTTAATGATACAATGCTTAGTGTATTCGAGTACTTGTGAATCACAAACATGAAGACCTGGAAGCCATCAATCCTAATTGTGTTCACGATTTTGAAAGTAAAATGTTATGGACGCATAAAGGGTGGTTTACTACAAATTATCTCTGCTATACCAGAATTCCTTCATTGAAGGAAAAAATTCGTGCCTGTGTAATCTTCCAACAATACTGACACGAATGAGATAAATTGATTGCAAGTCTGATCCAAAACTCGAAGAAATCAGAAAGTGCCAAAAAGCCATTTTCATTTAAATCAACTATTTATCAAAAAAGCTTGTTGGGTTCAAAGTTAAATGTAGATTTTAATATATTATTTGGTAAAAGCAGTTGGTGTGATTTGCCCAATTCGTATCTCCAATGCAGAATCTAACTTATAAGCTATGTGAATTATATTTGTCCGACTGCCTTCATATTGAAAAGTTATCACCGTACCTACTTTCGGACCTGAGTTATACGACGCCGGACTCGGTTCACTTCGGATTGCTTCACTTCAGATAGGTGTTGCAATCACACGAAGCCGAGGCAATCCAAAGGACTTCACGGGGGTAAAACCACACTGAAAGTCACTCCATTCTTGAAGAAAAGTGAAAATCAATCCGAAGTACTTCGCTTCTCGTTCCACCTAATATAACCATTGGATCGGAAATGATGTTGACTCTGAGATCTCAATCCTAATCAAGTTGCCTTCTAGCTTTACTTTTCATTTTAACAACCATCAAATAAACAGCTGAAGGCAAATATTTTCACAAAGACCAAAGCAGCTCAACTTTCCTGTCAATCCAGACAAAAATATATTCTTTGCTGTCCTTTCCACTGTGACTAGGCATGTTTTGGTTGGATAACATTGTTGTATTAGTGTCTTCTTGGTATTATCATCGAATACCTGTGTCAAAGGCCCAACCATCACAGAGCGTTCGTCTGCTAAAACACAAAATAGAAGTTTTGGCCTGCGAAGTACATAGCAATCGGACATCATAAAACAGGGTCTCAAAACGGAGCAAAAGACAATCCAAAGTCATGTAATCAATTCGAAAAGGAAGTGTCATTGCCTCGAATTGGGAAGGGCAATCCGAAGTGGTGGTTTAAACGTAGAGAAGAAGTGGTTTTTATTAAACAGCTTAATCCGAGCAAAGCCTCTCCAGTTAATTGCATACCTGCAAAAATTCTAAAGGAAAATTCTGATGTATTTTCTGTTGCCATTCGAAATTTGTTCAACTCTGGTTTATCCAAGGGTACTTTTCCCAAAGAATTGAAAGCTGGAGATAAAAGTTCACTCTTTAAAAAAGAGGATGCTTTTTCGAAGAAGAACTACAGACCTATTACAGTTTTGCCATCAGTATCAAAAATTTACAAAAGGTTGATGCAAGATCAAATGCTGCCTTTTGTCCAATTTTTCTTATCTCCACTCCTTTGTGGATTTCGAGATGGCTATGGTACACAGCATGCACTTCTACGTTTAGTTGAAACCTGCAAAAAGTCGTTGGACAGCGGGGGCGTCGCAGGGGCCGTCCTGACGGACCTTTCGAAAGCCTTTGATTGTCTAAATCACGAATTATTAATTGCAAAGTTGAATGCATATGGTTTCAGTAGATCTGCTTTGCAGTTCATCCATAGCTATCTCGTGGACAGGAAGCAAAGGGTAAAAGTCAATGGTTCATTCAGCACGTGGACAAAAACAGTCTAAGGTGTACCGCAAGGTTCTTTCTTGGGTCCCCTTTTCTTCAACATATACCTGAATGACCTGTTTATATTCCTAGAGGAAACCGAAATCTGTAACTATGCGGACGATACAACAATTTATGCGTATGGTCCAAAAATCGAAAATGTCATTGCCCATCTAGAGAATGATGCCCTTAAGTTAACTGAATGGTTTCCAAACAATTTAATGAAGCTAAATAAAGATAAATGCCATTTAATGATATTTGGTGCAAAAGAAAACGAAGAATCTATCAGAATTGGAGCGGCTTGTCTGAAAGAAACAACAGGGGAGAATCTTCTTGGTATTACCTTTGATCGATCCTTATCTTTCAAACAACATGTCAAAACTCTTTGCAAGAAAGCCAGCCAAAAACTTCATGCTCTTGCCCGGATATCCTGTTACATGGGCACAGAAAAATTGCAGCAACTAATGCGTGCATTCGTACTTTCTCATTTTAGCTACTGTCCACTTGTTTGGATGTTCTGCGATAGAACCTTGAATCAAAGAATCAATCAAGTCCACGAAAGGGCACTGCGCATCGCACAGAAAGATTACAAACATGACTTTGGTTTTCTCTTGGAACAAACTAATTCGGTGCCCATCCATATAAGAAACCTGCAGTTACTTATGACTGAAATTTTTAAAACAAAATTCGATCTCAATCCAACTTTCGTGAAGGAAATTTTTGTGCAGCGAAGCATTGGTTACAACATAAGACATGGTAACGACGCGCAGTTTCCAAAGGTACGCACTACTTCCTTTGGAATCGAGACTATAGCCTTCCTTGGACATAGAATGTGGCAGGTATTACCACATGAGATAAAAGATTCTAGCACCCTTCCAATTTTTAAAAAGCAAATAAGGTGCTGGAAAGGTGACAAGTGCAACTGCAGGCTTTGCAAGGTATATATACCACAAGTTGGGTTCCTAACAGGATAGACTTTTATGTTTTTATCCTCATGTAATTAGCCTTAATATATCTTAATTTATTTTTTCTTTAATATTGTATATATTGTATTGTAGAGTAGGCTTAAATTAGCTGTAAATTTAGCTATAATTAATTCTCGCCTACTGTATAAATAAATTAATGATGATGATGATGATGATATCTAATGCAGCTGTACAGCTGATGCAACCCTGTTTAAATAAAAACTAAAAGATAAATTAAAATTACAGATAAGAACTATGTCTAAGGTGAAAATAATGGCTGTTTGTAAACCACGAAATCATGAAATCACGAAAAGAAATAGTGAAATAGCGAAATGAGATTGATTTCCCCTAACATTTATGTTAGATATACGAAATAATAGTACCGGGTGAGTCAGAAAAAACACTCCCCGTTTGAAAGGCCACTGCTCCCTGGATGTTGAGACAATAATATTGGTAAATATATTTTTTAATAGTGAACATGTTCAAATAAATTCTAAATTTTACCAGACTGAAATCGGCCCCTCCCTTCTGAAATTAGGAGGGATTTTCTCAAGAAAGCCCCTGCAAGAAACCTTCAAAAACGGTATGAAATCACGACCAAATTTTCGTCATATTTCTGCCTAAATAGCAATGACTTGTACATGCTTTAGCACGTTTTATCCCTTTAGGAGGATGAAAGTGCCATCCCTAGAAACATAACAACAATATTCTCGGAGATTTTATCCTCCCAAGAGGATAACACGTGCTAAAGCATGTGCAAGTGTGCAAGTCATTGCTGTAAGGCAGAAATATTTGGAAAATTTGCTCGTGATTTTAGGCCTGTTTTGAAGGTTTCTAGAAGAGGCTTTCTCCAGAAAATCGCTCACAATTTCAAAACGGAGAGGCCAATTTCAGTCAGGTAAATTTTAAATCATATTTGAACATGTCAACCATTACATAATGTACTTGTCAATATTATCGTTTTGATATCCAGGGACCAGTGGCCTTTCAAACGGGGATTGTTTTTCTGACTCACCCGGTATATACGAATAACTAGAGACAAACTAAGAGGACCATACATCAAAGGAAAAGATTGCGATCCTTATTTCCCAAGAAGCTGAAGGGGGATTCACTAGTGCTGACTCAAATTAGTGGACTCACACTGATGAAGTTATGCAAAATATGTGCTATGAAAATAGAATTATTCAAAGCCCACAGCATATTTAATTTTGAGAAACTTCATGATCGCTATCACTAGATCTTTCTCAACTTAACACCATTGCCACATAATTTCGTCAATGTGAGTCCATTAATCTGAACGAGGGGTCATCACTCTCTCGAAAGGAGTACGAAATTTCCTAATACAACAGGATTTTTAGGGATTTCCCTTGAAAATAAAAAGATTTTGCTAAAAACGTGCGAGATTTTTATGGAGTGATATGCCCTCAAATCTGAATTTTCCCCTTCAGCTTCTTTGGAAATAAGGATCGCAATTGATTCGTTTTTTGTTAAATTTATCTTAGTTTTGTCTCTAGTTATTCGTATTTATAATTATTTCGTATATCTATAATGTATTGTGGAGGAAATCAATCTCATTTCGCTATTTCGCTATTTCGTTTCGTGATTTCGTGATCTTGTGTTTTACAAACAGCCGAAAATAATTGCAAGAAATACTTAAGTAAAATGGTTAAAATGAAAGCTTGATAAAATGAACATAGAAATATATAAAGTCTTACTTCATTTGCTAAGTTCAAATTCAATGGAATAGTCAATATATTGATTGAAGTCAATTCAAGTTTAGAATTCGATAAACAAAAGAATTGTCTTTGGACTTGATTGCCAATGTCCCTGACTTAAAGCTGATCTTATCTTATCTCATTTTTCCTTTTATTTATGTAAACACTTCATAAATTGTTCTTGTTTCAAAATTTTAGTCAGTAGTGGATATCAGGGACTCCTTGCTGAGGTAATGAACTCAAAATTTATTCGAGCTGCTGCGATTAATCACACAGTAATAATAAGATACTTTCAACTATTCATAATGCTTTTATCTGCAGGCAACAATGGTACATGTAACTGTGAAGCAGACAAAGCACTTGCCCGTAAAGGTGGTGTCTACACTCATTGGGGAAGATCTGATTGCCCTCAAGGTTTGAAATCTTCAGGGAAGTCTTCAGAGCTAGTTTACAGAGGTTAGCCGACTATTCAAGTTCAATTAATATTTTTATATCGTTGTAAACCATTCCTAAACATTGAATGAAATGGAACGCAACTTCTAAGCACTCAAAAATTAAATAGCAGTAAGTAAGAATCCAAGCAAGAAATGGTAACTTTTCCTTCCTGCTACATAAAGCTACAAGGTGAGTCAAAATGTTAAACTTTTGCAAACCTGTATTTTGCTATCTGCTCATCGGATTCTTCAAAATAATTCTTTATTCGTAGCTAACGTGTCAGTTATAAAATTAAATCGGTAATATTGTTCTCAAGTTATAAGCGAGTTTATTAACGTGTTTTATCTCAGAATTCTTCAAACCAGGCGTAAACTTCTGGATCAAATTGGGTGACATTTAAGCTCCACAGCGATGGCAGTTAAACTCAATCAGGCAATCTTAGTACCCAGGCACCCTGTTGTGTTAATCAACAGACTGCTCTACCATTCTTTAACCCTATTAATGCCGGGCTTTTGGAACCTTGTAATAACCGGGGCGGCACAAAGTGTCATACTACCGTCAAGAAACCAGATATTGGGGCGAGACTTGGTACAATGGTGTACTGTAACAAAATCAACACAATAGGCCACTTGCTTATTCTTCAGTGCATCGATGACGCCAATATGCCGTCATAATGGAGGATAATGGCAATATTCTCAACTATTAGCAACATTGGCAATATTTAAAGTGTTATTGAGTAATTCCTACCATAATGGTTGTAGAATGTATGAAAAATCATCAAAGAGCAAAAATCGGCAATATAATATCTATTTAAACTCATTATTTATTTCATTTATTCATTTTATTTATACCAGTTCGTCATTGTTTCATTAAAAGACCTAATTACTGATGCAAATACTCTCAAATGCCTTAACATCATTTAAAACGATGAAGAGAGCCAAATTTGGCCATAAAAGTTTATCTATGACGTTTATAGTTATATGAGGTCATAAGCTTGCATGACGTCGTTAAATTTTAAATTGCTGATATTATCAAAAATGAAAACAACTATCCATCATCTGAAAGCTCTCATGAAGAGCTATCGAATGGTGTTATTCTCGACGATATGTGATCATCTTGGCAAAAACTAGACCGAATTTTTGAAAAAAAATTCAATTTTTAATTTGCCTATTAAATTTTAAGAAAAGCCACCAAACCTCTGCTCTTTATCTTTCGAAGTGACAGCACTACATCAGTTCAAATTTTTCGCGGCACTTTGTGCCCCTCCCCCCGGTTTGAATTGTCGACAAATTTGATCAAGGATTTCTAGCCTGTTCTGAGATGCAGCAATTTTACAAAATCATTTGGAAACAATACGAGCAATTTTAACGAACTAGACTTCATTATCAAAATTTACATTTTATCAAAACAACGACATCAGTTTTAAGGAATAAGATAACTTGAAAAACTAAAGGCTTGCAATAATGTTGACTGTTTTTTTTTTACTCATCCGGTACCATTTCGAGGTATTAGCAGTACTGATTGTAGCCAGACAATTTTAGCCATGATGTAAGCATGGCTAATAATTCGGAGTCTGATCAGACATTTAGAAATTGATCTGCTACTGCCACCCCCATTTCCTGAGGATGACCAAAGTCTAGGGACTGATATCTTTTTCTGGTCGCTGTTTGCAGCAAATAGGGCTGCGTTCTTTTTGACCAACACAACTTTTCTGTGTTGCAAATCTGTTTCGCTTGGTAGCATCGACATAGTTGTAAAAGAACGATTTCTTTCGCGAAGGAAGATTTTCAAATTGGTAATGTTTTGATCCTCTTGCTTCGCTAATAAACGCTGGATGGTTTATTAAAACTTAGAGCCCATCTAAAGAGCTAGACCCTAAAAAAAAACTCCCTGGATGAACAGCAATGACTATGTTTTATAGGGTGTAGGTTTTATTTTTAAAATTTGTGTCGTCTATTGTACTATTTCGTTGCAGTCGGATGTGGCGTCAGTTCCATTGACCCTCGCCTCGAAAGTTCTTCGTGACTAGAAATTTCGATGATGGCCAAAACTGAAACATGAGAGATGTTAAACCGCACGCGAAAACATGACCCAACATTCCGTACCGCCTTAAAACGTCCTCTTTTTCCAGTCAAGACTCCGGTAAAGGGGCTATGGGTGAATTTCCACACCCCACTTTGAGCTTGCCAAGCCCTTTATTGTCCTTCGAGGTGAGATTAAAATCCCTTGTCGCTCCATTGTTCTTAAGCTGTTGATGACGTCAGCAAGTGGGTGTCCTTCAAAACGCCTTTGACGGGTTTCTTGACTTTATAAAAATATGACTAACTATCTGCTTGGGATGAGTTAAGACCCTTTTTTGAGAGGGATTCAGGTCCGAGGGTTCCATGGGGCATGGAGAGGGGTCAGGTGGAAATTGCCAAGTTCTTCACCCTTAAAAGAGCCTTTTGCAGTTATTTCGCTAAATTTGTCTTTTAGCAAGCGTACCATCTTCTAGGAGCTTCTACCGCAAAATGTAAAGAGAGAATATGGCGCTCCAGAGAGCCAAAATTGTAGCATCTTCAACTTTCAACATGCACTTTTTAACCTTTTCTTAGGGACTCCCCAATTCTTCAGGAGTATCCTCTTATTTCAACAAGAGTTGAATTTGCTTCAAAGAAATTACGGCTTTATGTAGTTTTACGGATAAACTTTCTAAAAGACACCTCAACCACACGCTAACATACATTTCTTTGACAAATGAAATTGCCGGACCAATAAAATGTGAGTTTTAGGAGTGAGAACTCATATCGGGGTGGCGTCCATCGTGGAAGAGCACAATCAAAAGTAGGGCTTAGGCCACGCCTAAAACACACCAAAAGTCCATTTAAAAGCGAAGGAAGCTCCATCCAAAGCATGTTTTTGTTTGAAAGAAGACTGAATATTATTCTGGACTCTGCTCTGTACAACAGTGGGTTGATACACTTTGAGAATAATGAAGAGAGGAGAGAAAGAGATAAGAGAACGAAGCAAATGGAATGAAATGCAGGTGATGTGAAGTTGCGGCTGTTAGCGCCAAGCGCTGGGATTGCAGAAGTAGCTAAAGCGCAAATCGAGTCCGCGACCCCTATAACGAAAAGATGAATATAACCTAGAGTATAACAATGTCATAACATTTGGTCTGAGACTTGGTCTACGTCTCAAGCAAGAACAAAAATTGATCAAAACAGAACATTTCAATCAAGCGATGTGCATCACAAAAAGTGCAGTTGTTAAGCGAAACAGGAAAATAAAATGAAAGGTGATTAAAGAGCAATCGACATTATTGAAAAATAGGGCAATAGATACAAAGAATTAGAGATGAAGTTAGTGAACGAAAATTATGTAGTATTGATGGCATTGCCGTGTCTCAATTGCACAGAGAAAGGAAGAGATTACACTGCTCAGTAAAGAGGGAGCAGAGGGAATAACCAAAGATAGATGATAAGGAAACACAAAAAGCCAACGGTAAAAAAGAAGTCATTGGACATCACAGGGTGCAAAGGGTTAAAGCATGTGATGATGGGCTAACTGAACATATTTTTTTATATTCATCTAAAATTTTACACTACATGTTACAACCTGTTTCAGTCTGTGCCATCAGTCTTATGATTTAACTCAGCTGAATGAGGCTATTAACGGTGATCTTAGGAAACTGGATGCTTGGCTACAAGGCAACAAGCTTTCCTTGAATGTTGCGAAAACTCATTCCATGCTTATTTCTACCAAGCAGAAGCATACCACTCTCAACAGTCGAAATCTAGACTTAAAATTGAAAATACGCGATAATGAGCTCGAAGTAGTCAAAAAGACAAAATACCTTGGTGTGCAAATTGACCGCTCTTTGGATTGGAAAGAGCAAATCAAGGCAGTTTCTACCAAGGTCTCCAGGGCAGTCGGCTTTCTAAAATATGCTAAGTCCTTTCTGCCAAAGGAAAGTTTGAAAACTCTATACACAGGTATTGTCGAGCCCCACTTTCGATACTGTTGTTCTGTTTGGGGTTGTGCTGGTTCTACAGAAATTAACCAGTTGCAAAAGCTTCAAAATCGTGCTGCTAGAATCATAACAAATAGCAGCTTTGATACACCAGGCAGACCACTTATCGAAGAGTTGGGTTGGAAGACCATTGAAGAACTCATTGGTGATGAGTCCAAAACGATGGTTTTCAAGTCGCTCAAAGAGTTGGCTCCACAATACCTATGTAACCTTTTCATCAAAAACTCGGAATGCTCCTCCCGCAGCCTCCGCAATAC